>JAGDQP010001425.1:0-21039 GCA_022664845.1 Lepisma saccharinum | reverse complement strand
AAGATTACCTCGAACTTCCCTTTTATTCGTCAATGTCATTTATATCGTTTGGTATCTGAACTCCTCATATATACAGTATATATATACAAAAGAAACTTCCAGTAAATATCACACTGGTAATCCGTGATTAAAGATCATAGCTAGTGAATGAAAATGGACTTTCTTAAATTCGTGAGTACATCGCCGCAGTTAGAAGGTACCAAACTTTGCCACCAACAACAAAAGAATAAAAAAACAGTTTTCCAAACAGTTTTAATTACTTACATCTTTTTTTTTACTAATTCGCGAATTTTCAAATTCGCGAAAGTTGAGTGTCTTTCGGTGATTACTTATTTGTCCCTGTTTCCTGCTCTCTGGTTAAGACTCCCTCCCTCTTCCTTTTTATCTATTCGTGCGTAAGTGGCAGAGAAAAGAAATTAAAATGGAGGTTAGGAAACGGAAGACAGGGGTGGGTTGGAGGGAAGTTTTGGGTTCAGCTGTGAATCGGACGTGGCCATAATCCTTCCTTCGTCGCTAGAATACTAATGACGAACAGGAACTCCTTTGCACCAAAAAGAAAGGAAAAGAAAAGTCCGTTCTTGCCACTTGGTCGTGTCTCATTCTCTACTGAATGAGTAAGAAGAAAGAAAGAAAAAAAAGAATAGGAAAAAAGGAAAGCAGGAAAATGCCTTGCGAGAGATTAGTATGCAAATGTGGGATTTAGAAACGACATTACTTCTCCCCCTTCCACATTAACTTTCTCCTAAACCGTCCAAACGTTAGAGAAATGAGAAACGCGAGCTGCAAAAAGTTTTCTCATGAACCACGAGATCTAACGTATGGCTTAACCACACACTTCCACAATGAATCACGGTCCGAAGTGGCTATATGTCAAGTTATACGTAAAGTACTGCTATAGAATGAAGAGCTATTGAGTTTTTTTTTTTTTTTTTTCGTTTGAATGCTAATTGAGATTAAATATCTCCTTGGTTTATTTCGCTCTTAAAAGATCAAAAGTGCAGACATGTGGCATATGAAAATGGTGTATTTACACGAATAAATAAATAAATAACAATAAATAATTTTTTGAATTTATTTATAACCTTTAGGCCAGAGCTGAAACGGGTCAAGATTTGGACCGAGACTCGGTCTCATCTGATTTCGACCCGGTGTCCCGGAAGGACCAAGCAAAGTGTTAATTATTTCCATTGTTTGAACACTGTTTCTCCCAGGGGTGACCTTGACCGGGGGATTACCCCCTACGAAAAATATGACGCTGAAAATTTCCGGTTCAATATAGTTACCAGACCGAGTCAATCGGGTCACCAAGTCAAGTTTCGGACCCGGTCACGTACGTTCCGGTCAGGCTCAGTCACCAAAATAACCCAGTCAGGCCGGGATGCGGGAAGGAGTACATCATCTCCTAAGTTGAAGGTACAATCCCTGCATTTCCATGGTATGACTGGGGAAATACTTAAGTTAGGATGGTTGGCGGCTGGTATCGATCCCAGGACCTCCAGAATGCGAGGCCAAAACTGTAGCAACTGAGCTACTGTTGCTTGGTAATAAAGAATTATTTATTTAAGCAATAATTGTATATATTATTAAGTATACACACAATTAGCATGAGGATTGAATATCTTAAAGGAATTTAACGTTCTCCCTAAATATATTTTCATCATCTTAGGGCAGAACTTGAAAAATTTTCAGAAAGAAAAAAGTTTACAAGTAAAGATAATGAAAATTAATCCCTGAATTAGACATTGGTTTATTCTTGCTAAGTGCTAACTTAGATGATTCGACAGAATCAGATTAATGGACAAGTATGAAGTATCATTGGATGTAGTTTGTGTATGGTTTTATACTCCTATTTTTATGAAAACATTATTTACTACTGAACAGAGACGTTGAATCTTGTCAGAGTCAACCTCGCCCTCACTTAATCTGCCTCACGACTCGAGGCTGAGGACAGATAGGACGTGGTTGGAACTCGCGAGGTTTGTCGTGATGGATTAATCTCCAGTGTTCTTTCAGAAATATTCCCCCCAAGATTGTGTCAATATCCCCCCAATTAAAAACAACAAATTTTGTAAAAGCAAGTGTTAATTCATTGTTCTACTACAATTACGCCCTCTTTGCTATTACACCCTCCAGAACACTTTTCCTGAAAGAAACACTGATGAATCTCCTTTCCGTGCGTCTTCCACGCCAACCGCGGTCGTTATGTTGTCTAACTCTTTCGACCAGCGTCTTAAGGTTCTGGTTTCGAGTCCTGTCTGGAGCATAAATGTCTGTGGATTTTAAAACTAACAGCTTACCGCTCGAGGGGGGGGGGGGGGGAGAGAAATCATTAGATCCTCAAAAGGTGTACGAGGAATATATAGTTTGCTAAATATATTACTTCCGTTTTCCAAGAAGATTTTTATGACAATATAAAAAAGGTCTGGAGCATTCATTCGCTCTAAATGTCCATAAATATAAAGTTTGAGCAATTAATGAAGTCAAAATTATCTTTTAAATCAGATTGTATATATATATATATATATATATATATATATATATATATATATATATACGGCTGTGAAACATGGACATTGAATGCGCAAACAACTCAAAGATTAAGAGTCACACAAAGAGCAATGTAGAGATGCGTGCTAGTAATAACTAAGAGGGACAGGAAGACAAATGAACGGATTCGCGCACAAACAAGGGTAGAGGATGTAATCAAGACTGCGAAGAAGAAGAAGTGGAGATGGTCCGGTCACATAGCTAGACGAACAGATGGAAAATGGACGACAAATGTTCTACAGTGGATTCCTAGAGAATAGAAACGACCAAGACGACGTCCAAATGCAAGATGGGTAGATGAAATCAATCGCTTTCCAGGAGCTACATGGATGAGGATAGCAGCAAACCGAGTTATGTGGAAAGAAAAGGGGGAGACCTTCATCCAGTAGTGGATAGAAAACGGATGAATATTATTATATATGTGAAGGAATATCTATGTCCCTTATCTCTGGCAGTACCTGCGACTGCAACACCTTGAAAGTATAATGATTAAATGCTTAGAACAACACTAAGAAACCGAAGACTGCTACAAAAACCGGTTAAGTCCATATCTGTTTTGCAATATCATATTTTAGTATCTTAGGAAATTCTAAAGTATGTGCCATGGCACGTTGGGTGAAAGAATCCGACATTCCCAATTTCAAACAACTTCCTTATTGTTGAAAATGACTTCACTTATTCACTGATTTGCGTCAAAAGCACAGCCAACAAAGTTTTTTTTCTTCCCCCTGTACAATTCTCATTTCTGGATTTGACCGATTTTTAAAGAGAGGTCTTCAAATAAACTAAAATAGAAATTTCGTTCATCCCCTCTGTTTTCCATTTCTGAAATATTTTAATCTAGAAATTCGTACTACACAAGAAACTTACCTTCATACCATCATCGTCCTCCTAACTTATTTGATACAATCTAGGAGAAATGTAGTCTCATTTGAAGTGACTTTAAGTCCTTGGCTGATACTCTACATGTTAAGTCATCCTAAATTGATTGTCATATGTTACTGTAAGAGCGAGAAGCCACGATGTAAATATATGGATCAGGAAGGTAACTGGACTCGTTTTTTTTTTAACCTATATTACAAGTAGGTACAGACAGTCCATCGATTTACCTTGCTCAGAAACCTTAGGACCATTGCCTATCTCCAGACAGAATACCATCCATGCTCCTCATCATACATCTCACTCCATCAATGGATTACACAAGGCAGTATTACTTTGGATGCTCCATTTTCAACTTCCGATACGTCCTTTTCTTCCATTCCCACTGCTGGATGTTGAAATAACAGCTGAAAGTCGCGTCTCTGTACGTTGGTAATTCATTTTGTAGCTGGTTTCCAGATCGTACCTTGAAAGATAAATATAAATATATAAATTATAACATAATGTACAAATATAATACGAATGGCATTATAATTACTCATTAGTCATTACATAAATAAATATGTAAGTAAAAATGTGACAACATATACTAGAATACATTATTTCGTACGCTCTTCAGAAATTATCTAAAATTTATTCACAAAAGCATGTTATAAAAATTCTAGAGGAAATAATGTCTTTCTCAAGTGGAATTTTGAACACTTATTGTGCATTTTCTCACGGTTACTTTTTCTGCACTTCTTATACACATTTTCTTCATCATATATCCTAATCAAATCAGATTGACTGGGGTACCAAATGTCACGAAATTACCAAATGTTACAATGTCACGAAATAACCAAATGTTACAATGTCACGAAATTACCAAATGTTACAATATTACCAAATGTCACGAAATTCTCAAATATCAGGAAATTATCCAATGTCAAAATTATCCGATATCACTAAATTACCAAATGTCACGATATTATACCTACCAAATGTCATGAAATTACCCAATATCACGAAATTATCCAATGTCACGAAATTACCAGACGTCACAATGTTACCAAATGTCGCAAGATTACCAACGTTTACCCTGTTTTCCTGTTACAGATAGTGGAACAAATTCTGTTTAGACTAAGCAATAGATGTGTGGTTTCTCTCGGTATCGTAATTAAGAAGGCACTTGGAAACAAGTGGTTTGGAAACCACTTAAAACAGTAGATTCCGTCCATGGATCAAGAAACTTCGAGGTGTTGCTGCCTCCAATACATTGGCATCTCAGTTTGAGTCTGGTAATACAATGTTTTAGACATGCGTAGAAGGTCATTTCGTTAGGTATTCCAATACTCTGAGAATACCTTTTATAGCTATATTTAGCAGCATTTAAAGACACATGCAGTGATTCTCAACTAGTCCCCCACGCAGTGTTAGGGCTTCCGCGAAAATCACTATATGTCACGCATGTTTATTTTAAACATACTTGTTTGGTTCACCTATTGTACAATACTACTATACTTTATACTTTGCTCTAGACTAGATTAAAATACTATGTACCATGAGCACTCCCAGCAGTGATGTATTTCTACAGAAAAAAGTGCTCTGGCGCTAGTACGCCCTTCATTGTGTAAAGTTCGGTAGAGATATACACATATAGATATGCACCTTTCAAAAAGTTCCCTGGCGCCGCTAGGGCTGAAATGCACCAAGCAATCGGAGTTTCGTAAAGTTTTGTTCAATGTTTCTGAGGTTCGCGAGACGAAAAAGGTTGGCAAACACTGAATAATTTATATGTAACAATGCGTCATATTCACATGGACATATTCACAAACGATGTCCTCCTGTGGGTGACCGTACGTCCCCGAAATTAAGATAAAGATGCAAAATTAATATTTTAGGCTTATTCACATTCATACCCGTACCGAGTATGGACACCATCGGAAAGAAATTTCTACATACGTGCCTGCCTATTCATATTCAGATACAGGAACGTATACAAATTCACCCACACACACAACCACCTTAGAGTTCACGATAATTAGAATAGATGATATTCTTGAATTTTAATGAGATTTTAAAAATAAAAAGTTCTCTTAAAAGGCTGCTACTCCGCCCCTGCTTCTTCCTTAAAAAAAAAAACAAAAAAAAATGTCTCTTTAGAATAGAAATTGGAATCAGATTTGAAAGACAGTGCAGATTGGTGGTGGTGGGACAGGAATTAGCTTAATTTTCCCCTCAATTCTAACATTTTTGCGACTTTCACCACTCCCCTCCCCCGCTCTCTCTTTGTGGTTTCGAACATTTTCGGCTATTCTCTGTAAGTCGCACTAACTTTGCGTCGTTAATTTAGGATTTAAGAGTTGATTAAACCAATTTAATATTCCTTCCTGCATATAGAGTCATTTTCGTCGTTCTTACAATTTTTTTTTCTTTTTATGGCGAGACCAGCACCATTTTTTCTAATCATCATTTTCTTTTTTTGTATCTCTCTTTTTCTTCATTTCCGTAATGAACGAAAATAAAATAGAGAAAGCACTAATGCAGGAGAAAGGCAAGAAGAGAAAGAAAAAGAATTATTGAGAAAGCCTGGCATGCTAATAAACTAGATATTCAGATTATGGCTTGGGTAATTAGGCTCATGAGCAAACCTCGGAATTTTCCTATAAGTCATCGTCTGGTTAATGCTTTAGTTCGGCCAAGATTTAATTGGTCTCTTATTGGTTCATTTTCATCCAATCGCAGAGGACGATGTTCAAAGGAGATTTTCCTTTTCTCTCTCTCTCTCTCTTCGTTTTTCCCTTCTTTCATTTTCTCTTTCGTTTACGTTCTTATCTTCATGAAATGGTACTTAGATATCTTTTCTTTCATTATTTTTTTGGCTGAATTTCGTTCTTACAAGAATACATTTTCTTTTCATTTTGCGATAGCCATGGTGAGCGAAACACGTTCATGGGTTTATTTATGGCCTTTATTAGTCATTTCAGGCCGGAATACCGTGGGGAGAGAATATTTGGAGTAGTCGGCCAATGCTTAGTTAGTAGGTAGGTACTATCCGGCCATTTGTCTGGTGTGATTGAGGAAAAACCATCCAAAAACTTTAGAAAGGATGGGCGGTCGCTGGGATCGTTCCCAGAAGATCTATTCCAGACAACTCAATACATGAACCTAATTAAGAACTGACCACAGAGTAAAACTGGAAACTAAACGTCCTATATTATTCATAGTATCAAAAAGAACTGGTGGTGCCATCTGACGCCTTGTCTGGAATAAGGTCTCGTGATACAGTGTTGCAGGATCAACATGCGAAGTATGGTAGATGACGGGTCTACATACAGATGTCGCTAGAATCGAAGTTATACGGGGAAAACATCAATGCTCTTATTGGTCTGTGGACAACCGCACTCCAGAACTCGTCACGACTTATTAGGAGTGGGCCCGAATTCGAAGCCAATGCTCTACCTACTGAGATACAGCAGCTCGGTATATATCCTAATTATCCTTATCTGAGGTGGTGTATATAATATATGTGTGTGTATGGCTGAATATGTACGTTTATGTGTTCGTATTGTGTGACTGAAAGATATTATTCGTCTTATCCCGATTTTCTATTTTGTATTTTCATATGCCTCGCCTTGTATATAAGTCCTTATATCTATCTGTCTATCTATCTATCTAAAAAACTACGCAATTTCTACGCCGCTGTTGTTCATCGAATCGTTGAACCACATATTTTCACCTTTTTTCCCGCTTTTAAATGACAATCATGAACCCCAACGATTCACACCTTGAACAAAAGTAAGATGAGAGCCATCTCGTGACTGTCTAGAACACTTCTGAACTCTTTGAACGAAGTTTTCATGTGCGTGGTCTACCACTGTTTGAGTAATAACAGCAATCTCCAGTGATGATTTCCTTCAACTCCTGTATGGTGCGAAGTTTGTGGAGGACAGTGGCGTATCCAGAGAGGGGAGAGCGCCCCCTCTTCAAAGGAAAGTAATTTATTGTTATAACATTATTACCACAATTTATCTCAGAAAAAAAAAAGCTTCAATTTGTTTCCGGACAAATCTACTTTATCTACAAATATTTTTTGGGGGGGAGGGGATACCCGTATCGTATTCCATGATAATACTTAGCAATATGAGGGGAAAATGTGGTAGGTTTATACTTAAAACATTCACTTAGCAGGAAAATATAGAAAATCTCCCTGGTCTATTTCACCTGTGCTCCTCCTCACAAAAGTCCTGAATCTACCACTAGTAGAAGACGACTTTAACCTTTAAGTAACCTCTCAGGATATAATCGGAGGTTGATATTCTGACTCATATCATAGTTATTCCATATGAGGACTACAGTAAATTGTTCATTTTCATAAATGAAATTCTTATCCCAATTTTGCCAAAAAAAAAAAAAAAAAAAAAAGGACAAAGGTCCTTTTTGCCTGTGCTCTTCAAATATGATATTCGTTATGACTTTTTCATTTGAGATAAATTATGTATTTAATAACGAAATAAGAAAATTCAAATATAAAACTTCTTTAAACATATTCAGAAAATTTACTAACGCGAAGTTTAGGAAAAACAAAACAAAACAAAAAAAAAAAAAAAAACAAGAAAACAAGGTATCCTAGAAATATGTCATTTTAAAACCATTCGTACCATAGTCTACATCTAGCTTCGTTGTTCCATTTGAAACATAATATAACACCTTGAAATGCAATTAAAACAAAACCGTTATACCTAACCTATATAAGAGTGACAGACAGTGTACTTAAAGTCTTCAGCCATTGTTTTGTTCATTGTAAAACCGGTCGTTTTGTATATGACGCTATTTTTTTTTTAAGAGAGAGGGAGAAGTTTATAACCCCTTACAAAAATTCTTTTCAGTAGCGTGTTATACGATAGCACTTTATATATATATATATATATATATCATTATTATTATTATTTCTATTGTGACCTTCTTTTTCCTCTCATTCGTTAACACGACAACCATGGTTATGCAGAATAAGTGGAAGGAAGAAACAGACGAGAGGACAGACTAAAAGAATGATTTTCACAAAGGAGGAGGGTTAAAAACACAGATGAGGGAATTGAGAGAAAGCAGAGAAGGTCAGAGTCCCAGGAAAAGACTATTTGCATATGAAAGATACCAGAACATAACATGCAAATGAAGAATAAGTAAGGGAAAATAAAAAAAAATAAAGTTCTTTTTTGATGGGGGGAAAGCTTATTTGCATACGATCTTTCTGTCTTTTCGTACAGTACCGACGAATAAACGACGCTTAAACTAAAAAGTGCGCACAGAGCTTTTCTTCTGTGCCTCAGACTGGGTTGACAAGTCTTAGCTACAAGAGATGACCAGTTTTTGCTGCTTTGGTCTTTACTTGGCTTGCCTGGTGGGAAAAATGCTTCTTTTTTTTTTCCTCTCCTGTACCTTCTTCTTTTGTGGACATGTAGAACAATCTCCTTGTCCGTCGTCCTTGCATATTTCGTAGTCTCTTGTTGTTGGTGGGGCAGGTGGTGTGTGTGTGCGTATATGTGATTTTCGTTCCACATAACAGACCATGGAAGTTATCCAGAAGTAGGCTACCACCCAATTGTGATTTGTAAGGATAAGCTGAGTACCTTATTATATATTTTTGCAGTTACTATTCAGGGAAGGCGCTTGGTAATTCATTAATGAAAGGTCCATATGGAGTGGTTTCTCTGGTCACATTCTATGGAAAGAGCCCAGCTATTCCCAACTGTCCCCTAGCCGATAAGTAATCATCTAAAATTCTACGATTCCAGTGAAATAAGAAATGTACAAATTTGGAGCTCTAAAATTTCCTTGCTTATATATAGAACTATTCGCTCAATTTTGCAAAAACAAAACTTGTGTAAGAGCCTATTGTTATACAAGGTGTATCCAAAGCTACTCTCTACCTCGGGAAATAGAGGGGAACTCAAAGAAAATTCAAATGACGTCATATTTCGACAAGTAATGACGTAAGCGGTGACAGCTTAGCAAATTACACTCAAAGTAGTACCCAATACACCCATTTATGATTATGCTTTCCCTGTTAAACCGTTCAAGTACTTAACAATGAACTCTTTAGGATACCAAAACCTGTTTATGCAGCACTCACGCAATAAAAAATACTGCTTAAATAGTTGTAGCGGGTACTGCTTCGAGCGTGATTTACTAAGCCGACAACGCTTACGTTTTTATGTGTCGAGCTATGACGTCATTTGTAACGATGCTACTGTGACTTTGCGCTCCTGCATAATTTTGAATTTCTTCGGACGAACTTTACTTGTTTTGATATACACAATCACCTCTCGAAATTTGCACCATTAGTTCGGGGACACCCTGTAGATGGCGAATCCGTTCATGCCACCTGGTGTTAGTCCAGTCGAACCAGAAAATGAAATACAATGCCAATTATTATCGTTTCTGTATGCGATTTAAAAGCGACGAAAGCACGGAGTTCGAACAGAACATCTGATAATATTCACATTATTGGTACGCAATAAATTAAAAGTGTAGCAATAATTGTTCATGGATTACTAACATTACTTCAATTCTGTTTCGGGTGGACTCAGTGATTCTGACAGATCCCCCCTGTGTGGGTATATCCCCCCCAAAATTCTCGAGAACACCCCATCAACTTTAACATTTTACTGTCAAAAATCGACAGAAACAGTACAATACTCCACTTACATCCCCCAAACTGAAAATCCTGGCGGAATCTCTGCGTAGACTGACACCGGGTGGCAGGAACGGAGAGGGAGAGATTGGAAATTCTCTATCTAGAATCATTATATCTATGACTCGTAAATAAATTCGTGAATTAAAAGGTGTAATAGACGATATATATAATTCAATAACCGACGATATAGATATTATGTAAACAACGATATATATATTTCAATGTTTAATATTTATTATTATCCGGCTGTTCAATATTTGCATGAGACTCTTTACTCCGACGATCAGGGCGTGTACTCTTTGTTCCATCTGACGTCATGAACTGAAGTGCCTACTTGGGGGAACCCGGGCTTGTGCACAACGGGTGAGGCGACACCCAGTTTTTATAAACCTGGCCTAGAGTAACGAAAAGTTACTCTAGCAGTTAAGTCGAGCGTCGAAATAAAAAACTGGTAGTGTTGCTTTAAGCAATTTACTTTCATAAGAACGTGTTAAAATTCTTATAAGTCTTTAAGTCTCTCTCAAGGTAACCAGTAACAATACTTTACATAGATTTGTGTAATTAGTATCTCGGTTCTATAATCTCGTATACATAAATCATAACTTAATTCTCCCTTAAAACATTTTCTGCTTCACCTTGACTAAATACAAAAATTATACAATTGCAGTTTTACATTAATTTCCATTCATGATTTTGATCTGTATTTGCGGTTCCTAGATATGACATTCATATCATTTTCGATTGACCTCTACCGAGCATCATTATACATACATTTATATCAAACACAAAACAAAGAACTGTAGTGGAAAGAGGGAAATTGATTCTCAGCAGATTATCGTATTACAATTTCTCAGCTCTGCATCAACTTTGGATTATTCTTGTGTACAGGTTTATATTGGTTTATATTAGTTATTACATCATTTAATTATATCCATTACGTAGTTTAATTATATCATATACAGTATTTTACTTTGCCATCTCGTAACTTACGTAATGTTCCTATTTGAATTTTACGTCTCATACCCAATATAATCAGAATACAGCAAACAGTAGCACTTCTAATTTCCTCGTTGTATTTACTTTAGTAAACCCCGTTATATCAGTTGAGCACAATATTTATACATAAAGTAATCCTAAACATATGAATTTCATTTCAAACCGGGATGCCTTTTCGATACTACCCCAAATCCTAGCATAATGATTTATTAGATACTTTTGTTTTACTTTAGTTATATAGAACGAAGATCGTTAGGCTGCCTTTTATATAACCCCCCGTACATCAATAAACCATAATTTAATCGCACCCAAGTCAATGACTGGTAAGGTTACCGTTACAAAGATTTTATCCATCTGGCCCAGGGATTCTGTCAGGATTTTCAGTTTACGGGGTATAAAGTCAAAATTGCAAGGATGTAAGAAGAGTTTTGCACGATTTATATCGATTTCTGGCCGTAAAAATAATAAGTTAGGGGTGTCTAGAAATTTTGGGATGGTGACACCCCCACTGGGCACTGGGGGGAGTCTGGTCTGGTGTATATGGAGGATTTCAATCGCCTTAGGGTCAGTTCTACAATCGACCGTTAAACTTCTAGTCAGCGCTAAGTTGAGGCCAACTCTTATTTTGTGTACTCTCATTTCTAAGGCAACATATTACAAATTGAGCACAGGCTGGGACAGATTGCCTACAGATACATACAAACCGAACCGACCGTAGCTCAGTTGGTAGAACCATAGACTAAATAATAATATAGACTACGCCGCTTACCTATTTTCGTCTGCGCTAAAATCAAATATGTTTTTGCTTGAGAGCACGTGCTTTTAAACCCGCCGTTTGGTGGCTCTAATGGCTACTACTGGAAAGAACCAGCGATTGAAAGTAGTGCCAGAGTCCTCTAGCGACAGGCTTCAAAATCACGTGCTCCTTAGCGCAGACGAAAATAAGTAGGCGGGATAAGTCTCTCTCATTATTTAGTCTATGGTAAAACGTTGGCTTCGCATTCTGGAAGTCCTGGGTTCGATATCAACGACCGACCATCCTGACTGAGGTTTCTCCAGGAGTTTCCCCTCAGTCACACTATAGGCAAATGCAGGAATAGTACCTTCAACTTAGACCCTGGCCGACTTCTTCCCGCATCCTTTCCATACCCTATCCAACCTGAGCCATAGATGTCGAAAGGCCACGAATAAATTCAAATACATAAAAAAAAAACTGCTTGAAACGAAATTTTCGTACATTTTAAATCGTAGGTCACGTTCTTAGAACGTCATCTCTATGCGATGTAATGCAACCACAAACAACTATCGGTTCATCTTGCCTGGGTTATAAGGGAATTCACACTTTGCTCAAGGCAGGTGTTCTATAGAGATACCAAACAATAATTTTCTAAATTTCTTATTTAGAACTACTTTATCAAAATGTATTAATGCTATTAGACTTAACATTCAAATTGGTGTGCTGACGTACAGGTAAAATTATAGGTAATAGGTAGTTCTATTTTCGTTGTACAAGACAAAATATGATGTAAAGATGCTACCGTATTGTGCAGTAGGCGAGAAAGAACATTTCCTTTTTTTTTTTTTTTACTATAAAGAATCTTGTTTGCTACTTGGTAGAGTACAGCTGACGCGTTTCGTTTACGTACTTAGCTAGATCCTATGCAAGCTTACAAAAAAAGGAGAGAGAGAGAGAGAGAGAAGTAATTACCACATGAAAAATGGACGTACTGAGAGTAGTTATTAGACACAAAGTTAGGGTAGGGGGCAGCACCAGCTTGTAGACAAAACAGGGAGAACCGCGAGAGTGCAGCACAAGTAAATGCCATTGCTCAAGCTTTCTTCTTTTTTTTATTGTAAGTTAGTGTAACGCCTCATTAGTATATTAACCCAGGTCTTGGAAAAGGGCTCTATGAAGGATCTTGCTTGAGATTTGTTATTTTTCAAACAAGGGGAGATAGAAAGAAGGACAACGAAAAAAAAAAGTCTATTAAGAAAAAAAGAAAATGGCGTTTTGTCTTGAACAGTTGTAATAACTATCACATCACCGCCCTCTTTTGTAAGGGGGAAGGACCGAAAACAAAACAAAAAGAACTAGAAACGCGTATTTTAGACATTTTTTTTTTTGACGATGTACGTATTATTAACATACGTACATACTACAAGGGATTAAGCTTGTCTACAGTTAAACTCTCATTTGTGTCATCCAATTCGAACGCAAAGAATTATGGGTATGTTTCAAAATTAAGCACGTGGTAATTATGGTTTTAACGAAAACTACAGCAACGAAAAAAAACGTGACGAGAAATCGTAAAAGGAAAAAGCGCGCGCTTTATTAATGTTTCTTTTTCCTTTGGGGGTGTTTTTTTTTATGACACGAAAAACAAAAGAGCGCCGTTTCGTCTACATTTTCTTTTCTTCTGTCTAAAGCACTGTAAGAATTTTTGGAGATTATTGAAACGGACTTGGCAACCCTAAAATTATGCACAATTAATGTCTTGGCTATTTATTTATGTTGAAATAATAATAATAACTATAAGCCAGGAGACGCTGTGACCTAAAAAGAAGGGAAAAGGATAAAAACATTATTGTGACATTTAGTAGGTACCGTAGTGGTTAGAAGTTACTATTATTAGACACTAGGAATGAGCTGTTTTTCTATCTATGTAGTAGCAAGTTATAAATGCGATTATCATCATTCGGTTTAACTGCCTATTACGGTTTCCGTCGACTTTACAGGATAAGGGTATAACAGATGGAGCTTTTTCTCTTATCTCTCAGCCACTAGTTTGGTACATTTCAAAGGGGGAAAAAATACGACTCTCAATGGCTGGTAGTTATGCAACCCAACCCTCATCTTTTTATCGTGTAGTTGTTTCAAGTAAAGAGCTTTCCAAAAAGATGATACATGGAAAAATTTAAACATAAGCAAACAGAAACTGAAATTGACGGATGTCAGTAAGACAAGAGGTGAGAAAGAATGGTTACATAGAGAGAAAAGTGAAAATAAAAAGAGAGAGAGTAAGAACAAGTAGAGATTTAAAGAAGGAAAACATAGCAGAGGAAATAAGGGTCTAAAAACAAAATTCCCATGTTCCCGGAAATCAAACAGTGAGGTAACAACAAGTCTTATAGTATTTTGTGTGAACAATTCAAATGTGTAGACTGATAATTACGAAACTCATTCGTTCGCTTTTAAAATTGAAGGGTGTGAGGCAAGAACATGGTAACCCACAATGTTAAACTTTTAAGAAATTCGATTTTTACTGCTGCACAAGTCATTTTCATTGGTTGAAAGCTGATTTTTCACGTAAAGCTATACACAAAGGCTTAAAATAATTGTACCAAATCAAAATAACGAATTTCTATTTTTCATGCTGCTGTGTGGGTTACCATGTTTTATTATTTATACCATAATATTCGCTACGTAAGTCACTCAAGAATAAATCTTTTCACTGAACTCGCTGTAAGAAATGTTTAATTTACAAATTCTTTTCCTTTTTAGTGGCAAGCTGGTATACTGCTCCTCGTTTCCCGCCATCTTAATTGTTGGTTACCATCTTATGAATCCCAAAATGTTACAATAGGCTTACCATAAGTAAATATTGCTGCCATCTCTGGAGCACAATTTGAAGTCGGACAACATTAAACGACGCGGTATGATTCCTTTCCATCGGGTGCTGAATAACTAAAAAAAATAAACATTTGTGGGTTACCATGTTTTTACCTCACACCCTTCAATTCTTTCCAAAAGTGACTGTCAAAATAGAATTTCCCCAAATTCCACTCCTACATGACAATTCTGAGACACATTTAACATATAGGAAACAGTGTATTTTTCTTGAGCGCACAGCTCCAGGCTAAAATCTAAGTGGGGGGTCATTGACTTAGTAGTGCGGAGGAATAGTAGGGCATGCCTAGCTTTTCAGCTTATTAATGTAAACTGATTATAAGCGTACACAAAGTAAAAAAGTACTAGGTCGTTCACTCCACGTTTAAGAGTATAAAGCAGGGTTTTAAGTTCAACTAAAACATTAGTGAGGAAATTCCTAATATAAAAAATATAATGTTGCTTATGAACGCTGCTCAGCTCATACGTTTCACATCTCAAGTCTACATAAGACACAATATATTAATTTTGTTATTATTTTTTTTCCAGATGTAAATTAAATTGTTTAAGGTATATAAAATATAACTTCCAGTCTGTAACATGTACTGACGTTTTATTAATATTCTTGGAGATAGAAAACACACACACACACTCACAAACGCAGAAAAAGAAAAAGAGAAAAACGAAAGAGTAAACACAAGTATGAAAAGAGAAACCATTGAATAAAAAGAAGAAGAAGAAGTTGATGATTTAGAATCTGTGCAACTTTCTTTCAGGAGATAAATCTTTGTACTTCTATTTACCTGTTACTTGAAAACTGAACATTGGTAAATTGAAAATTTAGTTCGCAAGCGTGTGTTTTTCCGTTTCGTCACATTCATGACGTTGAACCTGTCAAAATTTCAACTCTCGTGGAAAGTTAAGTAAAACGGACTTTAGATTTTTGAGCTCAAGAGACGTGAATTCATCCGCGAACTCTACACTGTAAAAAATAGCTGTGTTAATTTAACACAATGCGGTGTCCCAGCGTGACTACCACTTTTGTGTGTTAAATCAACACAAGACACAGTGTTGATTTCGGTACTGGGAGCAAAAGAAATACGGCTGCAGTGAGATTTTAACATGGATTGCTCAATTAGAAGTCAAACGTCTAACCGACTTGACTAAATCGCCAGACAGAAAAGAAAGTAGATGCAAATGTTACTTAGTGAACATTTCAATTAAACGACTACACTATAGGTTTAAACAGTGTAGGGGATCAAATATATGTTTCTGAACTGCCAAAACAAACTAAGTTACTTGCACGACTTGTCCCATGGTTTAATCACTTCCTATTTGTCATTTGAGAACCAGAATTCCCATTCATTGAGAATATTCTATTTCTATGAAAGCAAGCAAGATGGCGACAGCCAAATACTTGATCAGCATTACTGCTTTCTTATCGTAACAACATGTCAAATGCTTTCATAGAAATATTATCAACAATAAAATTCAACATATTATGAATAAATGGGGTTTATGATCCCTAATTGACCAATGGAAAAGTGAGTAAATCATGGCATAAATCGTGAGAGTAATTTTGTTTGTGTTTGGGGTTCAGCAACATTTTTAAAAATCTATATTGTTTCAATCTAGAACTCTCTCCGTCTGACGATTTAGCGAAGACGGTAAGACGGTCGACTTCCAGCTGCAGAACCCATGTTCAAATCTAGCTGCAGCCGTAACTTTTTTTTTCTCCCAGTACCGAAATCAACACCGTATGTTATGTTGATTTAACACACAAAAGTGGTAGTCACGCTGGGACACCGCATTGTGTTGAATTAACACAGCTATTTTTTACTGTGTAAGGGTACAGGTTCTTTTTACTTGATAAGTTTTCTCCATTTTGTAAAAGGAAATTTGCCATTTTACTATACAAACGTTAGAAGGTTGTCATTGGGTCAACCCTACATTACGATATATAATTATATTTTGTGCTTTAAAAAATAAACTGTAAAATATAATCAAAAATTGTGTCGGGTTGAATTATCTTACAATCAGTTTCTGGAAGCTGATAGATAACAAGCAACTAAAACACACATTTCACAGAGATTTTACTTTCATTAGCACTTCAAGAGATGGCACTAGTAGTGTTGAGTACATTTCAAACGTATTGTAATAAATAGCACTACAAATTTCTTACACTTGTTTAGCACAAAATGGAACCTTTCACCCAAGATATGCGCAAAAAAGTGCACGTTTGATACCCATTAATTTCATAGTTACTTTAATTGGTAACATTTTCAGTATCACTTTCCTTTTTTTAATGATTTTCTAGGCTCCCTTGTATTGCTTTTTATTTTTCCATCTCATGAGTACTGTAGCTTGCACATTGAGTTCTGGTGCATTACCAGTACTGTAGATGGTACCATTATCGCTAAATCTACTGCGTAATGGACATGGGCTTTCATTGTGGTACATTATCATCTGTTAGCAGGGGAATCTACTTATCCTTAATGCTAGTAGTGTAGCTGTGATAACAAAGGAACCATTAACCGTGGCAAACAAAAGGAATTAATGTTTGTTTTGTTCCATTGGCGAGATAGTGGCGAACCTCAGTTATATGATTGTGCTGATGCATCAGAAATCGGTAGGTCTATTAATTTTTTCTTCAAATATGGGAAATATGTAAACCGATAGTTTAGTAGAAGATTCACTACTAAAAATCTCTTTTTGTACACACCTCTAAATTTGACTTTTATTTATGGCCTTAAGGCATGTAAGGCTTAGGCCGAGGTAGAGGAGAGGGAAAGGTGTCGGCCAGTGCCTATATTGAAGGTGCCATCTCGGCATTTGCTTGGTGTGATAGGAAAAATCCATGGAAAAACCTCAGAAATCGAACCCATGACCACTGTGCTACGGCTGCTCGGTGCACACCAAAGAAATATATTATTTTTTTTAACGGAACTCGGAAGTTCATCGCCGCAATACAAACGTTCGCCATTGGATTAAACCTTGGCAAGATAAAACCAGTTTTGAAACGAACCCTTTACCTCTCGAAGTTCAATTTTTGATAGAATCCACCGTCTTGATTCTCCGAACGGCCTCTTTCCCTCCAGCTTACCAAACACGACTCCCCCATTCGAGCGACATGGCCCGTGATAGTTTTACCGTTTATAATAAAGATGTCTTCAAAGTTGTATTATCACTAGGAACTTAAATTCGTCCTATAATTCAAAATATTTCTTCAGTTGCCTGGAGGTTTATTGGTATTTTATTACTAACCATACTAAATAACTGTAGTCCATACGTCCTTAGTTAATTCGTTATGTTTGTCAGGATGAAGATATAGGAAGTATAGCAATGTGGCAGTGAATGCATAAATAATTCCAACATTTGCCTCGGAAGGCTGCAGGTAAACAAAGCAATAGTAAATTGGGATGAATATGTGAGGACTCGAACTCGAATCCTGCCGATTACATTGATTACCTGCAGTGTATAACATTAAATACTTGCTGTCTAAAAAAAAACGATGTTTTTATTTTTAAAACTTTAAGAAAAAACCTTTAAAAATGGTTTTTAAACAATATTACCTATACATGTATTCTGTTTACGAGGTTGTGGAGACATCTCACTAGTTGAACAAGCTTCTTTCCTAATTCTGAATCGTACCAGGGTATTATATAGTTTTCTCTTTTGGTAGAAACGCATTCTTTCTTTAGAGTTTTTACAGTGTAGAATCTATTAATAATCTGTTCCGATTTCCTAGGAAAGAAGTGAACAGGGAGAGAGAGATGGAGCATGGTACCTGCATATACAGATTCTGTATGTTTCTTCCATGTCTTCGGAAAGTTATACTTGCCTAGCTGTGCCATCTCAGAGTTGAGACAGATATTTATCATTATAGGTGTCAATATAGCCCAATAAATACAAAATAACTAAAGTTGTGAACAAGAAAGGGAATATGATAAATTATTTGATCAAATTTAATCAAAGTTAATAAAGAGTAAAGAATTTACAAGAAGACAAAGGCTAATACCTGATCAAACCCAGCAAGGATATGCAAGACTGCAAAGTTTAACAAAATATTATCAAAGTAAAAAGACTTGACAACACCCAAAATAACAGTGACTAATAAAAAATAATCTTATTGATACAAAAAAAAAGACTTGACTCCATACAAGAATACACAGGTAAAAACAAATGATCTTATCGAACTGGACAAGAGTCTGACAACACATAAGAATAAAACAATAAACAAATCAATACAAACAAAGACTCGGCAATATGTAAGACTACAAGGAATGACAAAATCTTATCGAATTATATACAAAGACCTGACAACACCTAAGAAAACAATGATTAGCAAAAAAAAAAGGAATCTTATGGATCTGTACAAAGACTTGACAATATGCAAGACTACAAAGATTATCAGAGAACATAATTTTAACGAAATAAACAAAGACCTGTCAAGACGATAAAACAGTTTTAAAAAGCCTTATGGAATTAAAATAAATATCCAAGCATAAATAGCATATTTGCATCAATTTTCTTTTATCTTGTTCCTTTAAAAACACTTTTAAAAAAATGCTGCATTTCGCCGATATTTCGTCCATGATAACTTCTTTAAATTACTTATTTTCGTGAAAACAAACACATATGTCATGCTTAAAATTCTGTGGCTGCTCTGTAGGAAACCACACCCCATGATCTTAATGAAAAAAAAAAAGTATTTTTAAGGCCTAGACACTATATCACCCATAATTCATTAACAGAAAAAAAAACTAGCAGAGTAAAAGAAAAATTCTCCCTTCCTACTACAAATCCGTTCAAAGACCCCCTCCTTGAGAAAAAGAAAAAAAGTTACAAAAAAAAAATAATAATCAAGGGGACACTGAAGATTAATTAGAACTAAAACTTCAAATATTAATCAAAAAAGTTTAGGAAATGAAAATTGGGGAATCTTAGATTAGGCTTCCAAAACAATCTTTCCTAATTTTCCTACTTTTCACCTGGACCTGACAGATCATTTGTAATGGAGAAAAGTCTGAAGGGCGGGAGGAAGAAAGGAGAAGAAGTCTACAACGTTGGAAAGTCTTGGGATGATTTCATCCCTTTTCCTCCGTGAATGTGTATCACGACACCGCTGCTGCTGTTTGCAACCCTTAAGCTAGTTTATTGTAGATCTTTTTTTTTATCTTCTCAGGGACGCAGTAACGAAGGGTAAAGAGGTATACAATGTACCCAACTAAATGAGTACACATTATTATTTGTTCTGCCCTTCATCTGCTATAAAACTTGGTTATTTTTCAGTCGCAACTTACAAACACAAAAGTAGCTTGAAGTTTCGATAAAAATTCCTTCCACCCAATGCTCTTTTTGAGCTTGGAATTAAAACTGTCTTTATTGAGCTGCTCTGCCATCTAACCCTTGCCAAAATTAAAGTTACAGTAATTAAAATACAATGAAAGAAGAAACATTAAAGAAAGGATAAAGAATAATACACAGTAGCTACTAGGAATGATACGATTAAAAATATCATAATGTCATAAACGGGAAATACTGTAAATAAATGAAAAGAATACGTAACACAAGGAACTAAGATGTAAGAAATTATGTAAGGAGTTCAGAAGCTAAAGGATATAAGTGACATTTACGAATAATAAAAGTTCGAGGTGATCTTTTATCTATAACCCGAAATATGTGACACAACACTGTCATATTTTTTTACAAAGAAACCTTGGACCTTGATGTGTCCATATACAAAATATGACAATGTTGTGTCACATATATTTCGGGTTATATAAAAAAGATTACCTCTAACTTTCTTAATCGTCAATGTCAATTATATCCCTCGATTTCTGGAGTCGACATATTATTTCCTTCCGTTGTTTCCTTCTACAACACACACACATATTAGATCTGCGATGAGACAATGAATTTCTTAATTTAAAAAATGGTAAACTTTTTTTTTTGTATGGGCGATTATAGTAACTTTGACTTCGGCCTGTCACGATTATGAGTGCATGTTTATTAAGTTGAGGCGCGGATCCAGGAGGGGGGGGCTATAGGGGCTACAGCCCCCCCTCTTTGACGTCCAGATATACACTGGATAAAATGACCTTCAATCCAGTTTACACTGGATAAAGTGGAACAACTATGGTTTAGCCCACCCCTTGATCATATCCTGGAGCCGCGCCTACAAACATCCATGCCCCAGGCGGGATTGGAACCCACGATCTTGGAGACGCTGGTCTAATGCCTCAGATCACACGTCTGCCTCGATCGACAATTTGTTAATTATGTTAGAACACGTACAAGTGCAATATTAATTAGGAAGTATATATGCATTGTA
>JAGDQP010001424.1:96914-123102 GCA_022664845.1 Lepisma saccharinum | reverse complement strand
ATCAATTAATACAGGAACTCACTGGATTTGTTATTGGTATGAAAATAATAAAGCTTGCATATTCGATTCATTTGGTGGAGTACCTCCCAAGTCTTTGATTGAGTATTTAAATCCTAATAACACTATAATTGAATATAATAGTGATCGAATACAGCATTTTGACGATGTGATTTGTGGTCATTTATGTATTAAACTATTAAAATTCTTATCTGATGGAAACAATTTTCATCAAGCTATTGAAAGATTGAAACTTGATTACTTAATGAATCATGCATAAAAATAGTATATTACATAGTCTTTTATTAAAAAAATGATTGTGTTGCACTTATCGGGGACTACACCAAAGCTTCGGTTGAATCTTCATAATGAAATTGATAATCAAAATTACAATTTGAAAATTGCATTGATTGGATTTTATAGCATGTACTTAATACCAAATGTAACAAAAAGTAGCAATACTTACTTCCATAAAGGAGAGAGACATAATATACCACCTTGTCAGTATAATGCATCAACATTGGAAACAACACTACCTAAAGAAGTGCTTTTAAATGAAAATCATGTAACTCATCGAACGGAAGTTACACTATTTGCAGAAAATTTTAATGTAGGAACTGTTGGTAAGTTATTAGGTTTTAAGAATAATAGTGAACTTAAGCCAGAAGAAACTCACATAGGTCAATTTCTTCCAAAGTTCTTAAGTATTGAAACATTTAATATACACTGTAATTTAGCAAGAGGTATGATTATAGCAGATGGGGAGTATAAGCACAAGGAAACTAATATTATAGCAACATTTCAACCATTAACAGAATTTTTAGAACCAATTGCTTATGAGCCTCAATACCCATTATTTTTTCTCATACAAGAGAGCCATGTACGTTCCATTGAAATAAGTGTTAGTAATGAATTACATGAACCAATTAGTTTTGGTGGCGCAATAACAAGCGCGATTCTCATGATTAAAAATGATGATTCTTAAAATGATTTTTTAATAGCAAGAATGATAGCGAAAAGAAACAAAGTTGAATATAATATAGTCTTTTTTAAAGATGGAATTTATTGAAAGCTATGAGTATCAATCTTTCCCACTGAATCGTCGTACATTTAATAACTTGAATGAAGCAAACAAAGATTTAGAATTTGACATTACTTCTTGCGATGGGTTTGTGCACCCACACTACGGTGATTTATACATCAAATATGAAGTAATTGGAAGAGATGCTGGAGGAACTTTTACTGCAGGGTCAAATATTAAATTAATTGATAATTTTGTTCCATATTTGTTTTCGCAGGTAGAGGTACGCAAACATGGTACTGTTATTGATAGAATAGATTATCCGGGAATTACTTCAACTGCTATTGCCTCATGTCGATTATCAAAGCCCGAGCTCGAATATTTTAAGTCAGGTGGATTAATAGCTGATGCAAAACTTCCACGGAAAGAGAATACAGTGTTGTTTCCACTGCGATTGCTGTTTGGTTTCTTTAGTGACTATAAGGAAATTGTGTGGATTCGAATAACATTTAAAAGAAGTGCAAATAATCATGTTTTATTTTATCGCTGGAAAACAAAGAAAGCAGATGGTACTCTAGATGATGCCACATTAGCTCATCCTGCTAAATTAGTGATTACTTCAATGGAGCTGAGAATGCCAATTGTCGAATACGAGAAAAATTATTCGATGAAATTAAAATCCGATATACTTCGACAACCTCAAATACCAATTGAATTTCTCACGTATCAAAGTGTTCAACGACATGTTTCAGGTTCTTATTTCGAATTTGATGTAACAACACAGTTTAACTCACTACAGTTCGATATGCATGATTTTGTAATAGTTCTTTTCCAAACTAATCGTGATGATAATACTCAGGAGAAAGACGCTAGTAAGTTTGATACATGCAAGATTAAGAATATTTATTTAAAAAATGCTCGTAACGAAATCTTCCCTCGTGAGAACTTAAACCTGGATATTACGAAAGCAGATTATCTTAAAATGTACGATAGTTACACTGCTTTTAAACGTGTAACACAGAAAAATACTGACATGTTTTATTCCCCAAAGGAGTTTATAGAAAATCGTCCAATGTATGTCATTAATACAAGTAAACGCAAGCAAGTTGTTATTAACGAACGAACCAATATTAAAATTATAATGGATTTTGAGGAAGCAGTTCCCGCGAATACGTTTTCTACAGTAATTCTTATAGCTCAAACTTCGTATATTTACGATGTGAAAAACCAAAGAGTGATAGAACAATTTTAGTGAACATGTTTTCAGGAGAGAATGTTATTACTTTGCATGTAAACTGTAATTCGCTCTTTCATGGATATCACAAATACGAAAAAGGAGAGAGAAATCAAAAATATGCAACTGAGAATCTTTAATACACCCACACATAATATGATTTTCACATGCCATTCACATGAGAGAAACTTCCGCTCGTGCACACGCAACGAAGTATCACGGAAAGACTGGGCAAATTCATACAAAATATGGATTTACAACAAGAGAGAAAGCTAGCAACACAATTCGATGTTTAAAACTCCACCTTTTTTTTTTACAGCAATAAAGAAGTTCATAGTGGCAGCAACAAATTTTCACGAGCATGTCTCATCTTCAATATACCATTACGGTATTCATCTGATGCAAAGCAGCTGCTTAATGATGATGCAGATAGCTAATAGTTACAGCAGTAGATGGCAGTAAATAATTAAATAGTTTTAAAATATAACCGCTAGAGGGGAGTAATAGCCCTAGTAATTAATAATATCGATAGATGGCGATAATAATTAAATAGTTTCAAAATATAACCGCTAGATGGAACCAATAGTGCTAGTAATTAATAATAATATCGATAGATGGCGGTAATAATTAGATAGTTTAAAAATTGCCGCTAGAGGGGAGTAGTGGCGCTAATCAAATTTTTTGCAGCCGTGAGGCGGAAGTGACGCGTTAAATGGAGATTTACCTATATCAGCTTTATGCTGAAGCCTTATTTTTTAGATATTCCGGTAAAACCCGTATTTTTGCGTAGCAGCTTTGGCAACTTTCCTTCGTCAGATTTCGATTAGGGTTTTGGCATGCCAGGCGTCTCTTTAAAAGTTCTTTTAGGACATTCCGTAACTCTGTATGCAGAACTCTCAAACATTCTTCACTGCACAGAATTGTAGCATGCGCCAAGAGAGCTTTCGTTGTCTTTCAATTGGGAACTGTTCTGCGTGATCGAACAGGGTGTCTACAAGGTCAAAGCAGTTAAGGAAAAATACAGGATTGAAGTGGGAGGTCAAGAAAATAAATGAAATGTCCAAGAATTTTACAACCCAATGAAGAATTTGGCTTTTACGTGTAACTAAAGAATGGCTCATTTTCATAGAATTTGTTCCTTCAGTTTGTTTTATTGTAATGTGAGACCTGGAGCCCGGTTTCAGTTGATAAAAAATAAATGTAATAGCTGTGTTTATTTTCGTTAAAGTCATAAATCTCTGTTTCGGCTTTGGTTCAACCCGCGTACTTTGGGTAGGGAATTATTTTTAAAAAGAAACGCTTTGGCGCTAACGGGAGAGTCGTCAAGAATTTATTTAGGGTCAGAGTTCCAAATAAATCATTCCGAAAAACCGTAACCACCATGTGTAGATATTGTAATTGCACTAAGTTTAGAACTTAAAAACCAGTAGAACTGGATTACTGAAAATAAAGTGTGATAATATCTAATGCGGTTTTTTTTAGGGTATGTTCAACGTTTGCGTAACTGGCATAGACCTATAAACACTTTTATTTATTTATTTATTTATTTTTTTAATGTAAACTGACTAAGGAACAAGAACATTTTAATGTCTACATGAACTGATATGATTCAATAAAATTAGTACGGAACAGGTACAATGTAAGTAGTTCGAATCGAAACCGAAACAACGTATTTAAGAATTTACTCATTTTTTGCAGGTATGTTATCAATTTGCTTATTTTATGTTGTGTTCAAGATTAGATGTTTTGATAAGATAGAAGGGAAGAAATCATGCATTAAAATCCAATTTCAAGGGGGAATGGACTTGAACTTTATTATTTAGTTTGTTTGAGATTAATAGTTGTCAACTAGTTTTATATATACCGCGATGAAGCCATGCCTATCAATATTGGAAACTCAATACAGAGTTGATTCTAAATCGTATCAAATGACAATGAATCTTTAATAATCTTTCAGATCCCATCATCCTGGCTCGTCAATACTACTATTTTTGCTTTGGCATTCATCTATAAAGAGAAAGAAGGCCGAAGATCATTAGTATACTTTGGCTAACCATTACTAAAGTTACTCCCAAAGCAATTAGAAGCATTTTAAAATAACATACTAAATCTTCAATGCTGACATATTCCAAATGCACGAAAAAAATTTCATGAAATTTCCTTCAAACGTCCTTTATCATTAGATCGTATCGCTTTTTTTTTAAAAAAAAAAAAAATAAATTCGGGACTTTTTAGTATTTCTACCGGCCCACAACCCTAAAGTTTGGGACTGTCCCGACAAAGTTCGGGAAGCGTGGACACCGTACGTATAGTCCTACTTTGTTGTACAATAGGAACTGTGTAAAATGGTGCTTGGTGCACCCGTGCTTGTATTGATGAGAACAAAACCACTTTTCTATCCTGATTTTCAATGCTCTAAGGCTATTTGAAACAGTGAAAGCAAACCTGAAATCTAAGTTTTGTTAGCGTAATCCAAAAACGTTTTATAACTATTTCTTCGTTAGACCTTATATTGTTTTATTTAATTCTAGGAATAATTTCACAGGAATAACTTCTCAACACACGGTGTAACACCAATTCTGGCTTGTATTCGTACATAAAAAGCTCGTGGTTAATACAGTAATTACAGGTAGGACTTTACTCCCTTTTGCCATACAAATCGAAAACAAATGAATGTTCAATAGGCTCCGCGGTGGGAGTAAAATCCGCATAGAACGTAGCGCCAGAAGTGCCTCTAGTGGAGTATTTTATAACTCTCTATCCGTTTGGAAGGTTTTGAAATTCATCCGTTGCCACGCCGACATGTTTGAAGTATTACACCTGGATGAAGAGCTTCAGAACATTGTCAGTGGCGTAACTGCAACAAAAGAAGTCATCACATTGTTACTTAACGTGGCAGCGATACATACGAGACGTTTGTTGAGAAAAAAGGATAGATTTCGCACTAAAAAGGTCAAACTTACTGGGAAAAAAAATCGAAACGCGTACCTGTCTACACTTTTCTGTACAGACGAAGACGTGTAAGGAAGGTATTAATGTGAAATCGACACATTCAACTTTTCCTAATACAACCGAAAATAAAATGGCTGCTGACGTATGAATTTCTGACATAAGAAGTCATTTAGGAATACATATAAAGTCGTTTTGATGCATGCAATCGAGGAATTAATAAGATGCCAGTCCAATACTGGTATGTTAACAGATAGATCGAGCAGTAAGTTGCCACATGTTCGAGGCACTTGTCCAACATGTATACATTTGAAACATTCTCAGAGTTCGCTGAATTCCTTCTCCAGATTGCGATAAGAAGGCTGATGTTATACGAGTGGATGTGTTCGATGATTACTATCCAAATAGGATAGTGACCGAAAGAATAAGTAAGGGAGTAGATTCTCTTCAGGTTATTGTTGACAATCCTGACACAAATTTCCCGAAGCAATGGGAACGATTTTTGGCAAGCATGTCACTAAAAGAACACACACAGTATTTGTTTTGGGTGGCGTAGGCGACAATGGACAAGACAACTCACGACAAGGAAAGAAACTACAGCTTATGAATGCAGTTATGATGATTTTTTTTTTCGTAAGCCAACAATCGCTTGTAGGTGTCTGTGCTGCCCTTTGAGATTACCACGCTGAGATCAGTGCACAGTGAAACAAACAAAAATATCACGTATTATACTAAATACCGACAAATTACCGTACCTTACCCTACTTCTCACAGCTTCAAATTTCATGTAATGCACGCAATCTTCCAGACGCACCAGTGGATCCCTTTCCTGAAATACTGACACCAAACAATTATTTTTTTATTTATTTATTTGTCCACTACAGAATCAAAAGTTCTAAAGAAATGGGCATAATAAACATATAATCAAAGCATATACATGAGCATATAATCGAACAATATACACATTCTAGTCACAAAAACAACTAGACAAAGCCATCAACAGAATATTCTTACATTTAAAAAAGAGAATCTTAAAAAAAGAGCAAAATGTTCAACAAAATACATCAAAGCATTATTACAGTTCAGATTATCCGAATAACCAGATATGTAACAAAAAATATAGAAAACTTCGGATGTGGATTTCTGCTGACGTCATCGTATACAACCAATCACTGGCGGGCTAACAAAATGTTGATACTAAAGTGGCTCTACTTGGTTCTAAAAAAAAATATTCGCGTCCGAAACCTTTTCGCTCCGCTCTCGTATACTGTGGAAGTTGAATAAAAACTTATCTTGTAGATTTTTCATTTAAATTATATTTATGGGCCAGACAGGCAGCAGCTATGATTAAACCGTGGCATGTCTGAGTCCACTCTGTGACAAAATAAATACAGCTTCACTTGGCAACTCCAAACAGATCTGTCCTCTAGGACTATTCTGCTGGGAATAAATTTGTGCAGAAAGGGAGAATTTTCTTTTTTTTAATTCTATTATATAAAATGTTGGGGATATGAATTCATTTTGATATTCACTTCATTCATATCAATCGATTTCAAAAGCCTTTGGCATGTATATTCAAATCTCTTCTCGCACGCTTCTACTGTTTTAACACAAAGTTAAAAGTTGAAGTAATTAGCAAACAATTTCGTCTCTAGTTCACAACCACTGAACTTACACAACGTTCTTCGCTGTTCCCCGACGTATTACTTCTATTATTAAATTTTCATTGGCTATAAATCTAGATCTTTAGGGGTTTTCGAACGGTTAGTAAAGTCAAATTACACACTTGTAATGATGAAAAGATAAAAATATAAACGTATCATTCTAATAGTGATCCATCGTGAAGCAGCGTATCTTTGGCTTAACCATTGACCTCTATCCAAAATGAAGTTGGACTACTCGATGCCATTTAAAATTTAAAGATATCTAAAATTCAGCTGGACTGCTCGATGTCATTTAAAATTTAATATGAAGCCAGGGAGCGGAGGGTGCAGTTAACTTCGATGACCTACTTGCAGTCTAATCCAATTTGGACCAAAGTTTTTAGGTCTCACTCTGATTTTAACGCATAGTATCGTTGTGTGGTTCGTTTTTTTTAGACATATCTAAATTCTAGCAAATACCGTGCGCATTATTTATAGGATGCGCTATTATATGCACAGTTCGGTACGTGCATAACTCCCAGAATTAAGACAAATGGGTGATTCCATGTGAACTCAACAAAATTCTACCTCACCCTTTCAGATTCCTATGATTTTTGGTTTATTGCTAGTATCCGCTGAGAATATTAAAAATAATTATTATTACCTTTTCAAATTATTTGATGCACTGGTTTATGTTCTAGGAAAGTTCAAAAAGTCAAATGTTCCTTGATTTTAGTTTACAAAATTTATTATTACTCATTAATGGTTGCTGCTACAGAGCTCGAAGAGGGCTCATTTTAAATTTCTTGTAATAAGCTTTCATTTGATGTGATACTTGACACGGAATTAAAAAAAAAATCGGACACCTCGATTTAAAAAAAAAATCTTAAATGTAGGTCATATCTTCCTACACCTACCATGAAAATTTGAATTTGGGACGATAAGGGATCGTGAGATATAAAATATTTTTGTTATATGCCTGGGAAAGAAAAGAAAAGGGATATTAAGATAAAAAAAAAAGAACTTTGGTAAAGACTTCGGCCCGTCTCAAACTGTTATCTCTTGTTAAGTTTCTAAAATCTACAAGCATCCGTGCTCTAGTCGGGATTCGAACCCGGAACCCTGGACTTGCTAGCCTGACGTCTCAGAGCGAATGGCTACCAAGGTTGGTTCCGTATTAAGAATTTGAATTATGGTATCTATGGATCAGGCTGGGATAGGGAGGGGAAAGGATGCAGTAAGAAGTCGGCAAGAGCTTTTAAGTTTAACGTACCAACCAGATAAAACTTAATGTGGACCTAGGGTTTCCTCAATCACACTAAGCAAATATCGAATTTTTGAACTTTCATAGAACGAAAACCAGTGAAAAAAAAAATATTCTCAATAATTACTAGCAATAAACAAAAAAATCAGAAATCTGAGAGGGTGAGGTAGAAAAGGTGTGTTGAATAGATATGGAATGATCCAAATCCAAAACGGACCTCACAATGACAACGAAAGTAAAGATCTGACAACTTTTTTTTAACCATTTTCGATTGAAACAAAAATTAGATATATACTAATCGACTAGTCCAGAATGGAATAAGGATTCGACATTTTTTTCACCGTTAACTTTTTTTTATCAAAACAACAACAAGTAAATTTACTTCTTGAAGAACACTGAGAGTTAGATGTATCGAAACATCGGAGAGAAAAAAAAACTTTCTACACGACTTGTAAACCTATAAAAATGTTTACAGTAATTTTGTCTTCACTTAGTCTGTGCACGAGTTCCTCCTTTACGAAAATGAACAAAAAAATTGAAATATATCTTGGGTCAGTGTTGTTCTCAATTTCGTTTTCACAATACTTAATTTTTAAAAAGACCTTCCAGAAGAACAGATTATTACAGGAGTAGTCAGAAACAGTTCAAGAATATTAGCAGTACATTTCATCAAATCTTCAAAACCACATTTTTGAAGGTGCTCCAAAAATAGCTTTGCATTCTTGAGATTTTTTTTAAGTTGAGATTCATGTTTAGCCAAACTGCATTCTGCTTCTACTGCTGGAAGACTAACTTAAAAAATAAAAGAGAATCCCTATTTCTTTTCTATGTGCTGAAAGTGTCAATAACTTTCCTACTGACTTGCTTATATGATTCATATCTGTAGCCTCCTGCAAAATGCGTAGCAAACAGTCAAGGCATAGAAAAGATTAGTACGGATTTCTTTTTCTTTGGAGGAAAAAGTATGCGCTGATTCCATGTTGTCGTCTTTATTTATTTTCTTCTTTTCCACTCTTGGTACTTCAATGTCCCTCTTTTGACACAGCTCTTCCACTTCTGCGTTTCTTCCAACACAGACTTCAACATGGAAACTTATTTGATGATGTCGTCAAATCCTGTCTTTCGACTTGCAATAACTTGCTTACTTTTAAGATCATTTGCGAAAGAGGATGCATTCATTATTTGCATTGATAAAATGAAGCTAAAAGACTCTAATCTTGACACTAAAAACTTCCTGCCATTATTTTTACATTTTGCTGACCCAGGTATTTGATGTGGAACGTGAATGAACGTCAGTATTATCTTTCAGCTCTGCAAGACTTTGTGAAATAGATCTTACGGTTAGTTTCATTGTTAACAACCTCAAAGGTTGCGTGTCGGGTCCTTTTCTGTATGAAATCGTATAGAAGCTGCAAAACACACAAAAAGATCAAAATTCTATTGTTCTGTATATAAGAAGTGCATATGTCTAAAAATACTAACAAGTTGAGGCAGTAATCATGACAATGAATATACACAATCTTAAAATTCATTGCTTTGCACTTCGCTTGTATAACATTTAATTGCCCCGACATTGTTGATGAAACATCAAAAAAGCACTAATTCACAAAGAATTCCAAGATGTTCGCGACACATATCAATGGTGCGAGAAGCACTTTGATCATCAGTCTTTTCTAGCTTAAATAGTCCGATGAAAACATCAACCGGTTGCAGATACGCTTATTAAAATAACCGTACCATTACTGAGAGCTGTTTTGCTATGTCCAGAATCAGTAGTTTGATCAGCTATTTTACTCAAACGTTTTCCATTAATTTTAACTTTCAGAGTTTTCATCGTTGACGCGTTCAAACACGTTAATAATAATAATAGTAATTTCTCATTTATTGGGCTTATAGACAATACAAAAAAAATCAAATTATGTCATCCGATACATTATGGAATAAAACATACAATATAATGATGACTACATATAAGTATATAGATATAATATGTAAAAAAAAAAAAACATAAAAAGACATAATAAAAAAAAAATCTCTCAAACATTTTCCATATACATGAATAAACTTCTAAAACAGGTTTCAAAAAAATGTTTGAACACTCGTACCTTAATTTAATTATTCAATCTTAAATAATACGTGATTTCAACAATAATACTAATTAATTTCTTACTAATTAAATTCCATCCTAAAGTATGATCTTAACTTTTTAATCCAATGAGACACATTATTTCCGAAAATGTCTATTTTATCATATAAGTTATTGACAATCGTGGCATTTCTTTGAATTGGGGACAGTTCGTACTTAGTTGGTAAAAAGGGGAAATATTTGCTTATGTTATACCCAGCATTTTTTTTTTATATATATATAAAAATTAAATCAATAATATTAAATGAACCATGTATGTCAGAATGAAAACATTTTACATCAAATAACATTCTACGATCTTTTAGTTTTAACAAACCTAATTCTTTTCTTAATTGTTCAACGGTGTAATATTGAAAACTAAATTAAAATTTCCAACGTATCCAAGCCAGAAATTTGTTTTGGATATCTTCAATTTTCTTACTAATATTGTTTCATATAACACTTCCATATTCCACGTGACATCTAACTAAGGCCCAAAAAGAATTTTACAGATAGTTACATTGCTCAAGTCTTTAGTTAGCCATTTTAATACACTTAGATTTCTGCGTGCTTTAGACAATATTACTTCTAACTGTTTTGGAAAAGTAAGTTTAGAATCAATATGAACACCAAGATCTTTTACTTCATATTTCATACTTATTAACTGATTATTTATTGCGTAAGGATAAATGGAAGAATTGGTTCTCCTAGTTATATTCATTCCAAAGATTTTATCAAGATTCAATGGCATGAAATTCTGCTGAGACCAGAAAAGGGCTCTATTCAAATCATTTTGTACAACTAAATTGTCGTTACTTTGAAGATCTTAACATCGTCAGCAAATAACAATGCGTCAGAGTCAAAATGTAAGAGATCATCATTTATAAATATTATAAACAATAGTGGTCTCAAGTTAGAACCCTGAGGGACACCCGATGTTACATTATAAATGGATGAAAACAGATTATTATAGCTAACCATGAACTTCCTCTCAGTAATGTATAATTAAAACCAAGCGATCAATTCATTCGAGAAACCAAAACTGCGCAATTTACCTTGTTAGAAGTAACCAATGCGGAATCTTATCAAAAGCCTTCTGAAAATCCAACTAAACAACATCCACCTGACCTCTCTGCTGGACTAGAGGATCAACTCTTGCTAACATAGATGATGCGAAGTTAATAGTGGTTTGTACATTTTTGTACAAACTTAAATTCAAGTGGAGAAATCAAATGTTGAATTTGGTTATAAACATCTTTTTCGAAAATCTTAGGAATAACATTAATTATTGAAATTGGTCTATAATCTTAATATTTTTACCATCGCTTTTAGGAATTGCACTATAGATATTTTCCAATTCTCAGGAAATTTTCTTACCATTATTCTCCAATTAAATAACGATGTCAACACAGGTGCAATCATTTCATTAATTCCTTTTCTACAAATACAGGAATTGCATCTTATCCCAAGATTTTTTTTTTATACGTAAAAATGTTATTGCACTCAAGACATCAATGACAGTAATTATTGGAAAATTTGTTATTACAGTTTGAATTTTAAATTTGGATATTCCTCCATAAATCATTTCGTGAAGGTTGGTAGATTGATTCAAAAAGTTTTGCCAAAACAATTTGTCAGTTACTTCTCATCAGTCATAACTTTACCTTCACTAGCATTGCGGCTGGATTGTTTGATTTTTTTAACTAAATTTACCAAGATATTTCCAAAATTTATTCGGATCATTTTTTTAATTAATATTGGATTCTTTCCAAATATTTCTACTTGTCGCGTCTCAATGATGATTTGGACTTTCCATACAAATTGGAAAATAAAGTATAATCATTTACATAATTTGTTCTTTTATATTGTTTGTGATATTTTACTTCCTTTAGCATGACCTTAAACAATTCCATTGAAAATCAAGATGGATATCTACAGTTTAGCCTTTGTGTACTTGGAATATTATCCGTTATTGTTCTTTTTAATAATACGTTCAATATTAACCGCTACTCTCTCTATATTTGGCGCCAATAATATATATTGACCCAATCTGCATTCCAAATTTGCTGATATAAGTTATAATAATTATCTTTGTGATATTGTATCTTAAGATGAGTTCATACATTATTCGCCATATTAGAAGAAAAAAAAACAATTTCTAGAGGATCATGATATTTATTAGGCTTTATCATAGGAACAATTGACTTGTTTACATTAACATAGAAAAAAATTAAATCACGATCAATACAATAACCCACATAGCAGAGTACATCCCTGGGACGTCCCATTTAGATCCCATTAACGTCAGATTTCTCAAGCTCCCATAGCGATGTCCTAAGGACGTCCGTGGGATAACTCTGTGGGCAATACAAACAGTTCATCCCGTATGGATGTCCCCTGGATGTCCCCCGGAAAGCCGTGCGGGATTACCTACCTGGAATTTCTATAAATTAAATCAACCTTACTATTATTATTATTTAATTAATTATAACTATACGAAGGATATGCCTTCGTATACTTATACGAATGATTAATTATAACTATACGTCCCATGGATGTAAACGGGACTGTCCCGATATCCTTCCAGGAGATCCGTCAGATGTCCCTGGGACGACATTTTGCTATGTGGGAAGTGTCTACCTGCATCTTCATTTCATCCACAAAATCAAATAATCATTAGAAAAATAATGAATATCCCTATCGAATTCTCTTTTTATCCTATTAACTTTTGGAATATTAAAATCTCCTATTATTAACATATCATATTGATAAGGATTAATTTTCTGAGTAATTGAGTTGAAAAAATAATTCGTATTTATCTATTGAAGAATTAGGAGCAAAATATACACAAGATATAAATATATTTTTGTTCTTAGAACGTCTAATGTATATCCATACACATTGTTCAATTGTTTTTTAAATCAGTTCTCCTTACCACTACAGTGTCATTTCTGATTGCAATTAAGACACCACCACCACGAGCACTGTCACTATTAGTATAATTCCTGTCAGCCCTATTCACTGTGTAAGATGGAAGAAAATAATCATTATCATTTTGTAATTGAGAAAACAAAGATTCACTCAATAAGATGACTTCATTTAAACAATCAAATATCGATAAAAAGAAAGAATCACTTTTAGTTCTCAGTCCACGAACGTTTTGATCCCATAATTTTAGGCTACCCATCATTTATTAGTATTTCTCATGCTTTCAGATGTTTCTAATAAAAATAATAACACCCTTTGAATTTTATTTATGACCTTTAGGCATCTAAGACTCAGGTCGGGATAGGGGAGGGAAAGGATGTGGGAAAATATCGGACATGACCTAAGTTGAAGGTATCATCACGACATTTGTCTGATGTGACTGAGGAAAACCTTGGAAAAACTCAGTCAGGATGGTCGGCTGCTGGGATTGAACTCACGGCCTCTCGAACACTCTTACCACGGAACCATTGCCACTCGGTAATACGTAGCCAGATAGTCTTATTTGATGTAATACCTATAAGTCACCACAGTTTTAAAAAGTTACTAAATTCAGTGACTCCTTAACTTAGTAAAAAATTCTGAAATTTATTAGCCAAGTTAATGGATATCATATTTTGTGAATGACTATACAAAACCTGAAGAGAAAGGAAAAGGGGTACTTGAAATTAATTTTTGCCTGGGTAGTCCGGCAGCCAAATGGGGGTTTTGGCCCGAACCCAAAATTTTGTATAAAGGTTTTTTTTTATTATTATTATTATTGTTGATAATTTTTAAGTAGGGTCTATTTGAGACGAATGGATGATGACACCTTGTTACCCTTGACCAACTCCCACAATTCAAGATGGCGTCCGCCGATACCATCACTGTTCAATGCATTGCGTCATATGACTGAATAATGTCATATAACACCCCCAAACTTTGATATTAACTATTTTTTTTTATCGCTAGTATTTGAAGTAGAGTCTATTTAAGATAAAAATGAGTGATAACACTGTCATCCTTGTGAAATTCCCAGAATTCAAGATGGCGTCCGCCAATAACTTCACTCTTCAACGCATTGTAAGTATTTTTATTGTTAGTAAATTTGAAGTAGAGTCTATTTGAAATTAAAATGGCTTCTGACACTACCGGTATGTCATCCTTGGGCCACACTCGTAGTTCAAGATGACACCTAAACATAACGTCACTGTTCAACGCATTGTGTCGCTTGATTGAATCATACAGAATATTAGTTATTTTATTTCATCATTATTTTAAGATGTCAATATATCATCTGTGGTTTGATGTGCTCATAAAGTCAGGTTTCTAATAAAGGAGGGAAAGGCAAAGAAAGAAGGTGACTGGTATGTATGTACACAGGCTTACGATTCTCGATTTGATTCTCCACTTTGTCGCCGCAGGGCTGAGCTACCCTCGCTACGTGCTAGTGCACCTCAGGTCCATGAAAAGATAACCTTTTACTATTGAGGACCGTTTTCTTAAAGACAAGTGTCATACTGCATAATCCTGGGTTCCGGAATGCTTTGCGGATCGATATATGGATAGATTCATCATTCAGAAGATAGGGTCACACACAAGGTAGAATCATCATTATCCTCAATTGTAAGTCTCGAAACCTTGAGATCATACTTGCGCCAAACTCAAAAGTAACTTGCAACTGTTGTGTGATGGCAGTAAAGATACCATAGAGTTAGGAATATAAATAGAGGGAACCTTTGGCTGTTTTGTAGGAGAGGGGAATGAAGCCAAGAGACGGAAGGGACGAGGCATTTCGGCCATCTTGTGTGGCCCCATATTCAGAGACCCTCTTTTCCGAGTATTGCCTCTCTCAGGTGCATCCTCTATCGAAAAAGGCAATCCTCACAGTACTCGGTACAGAGGGACAAGATGGCTGCCGATGAACCGAATTTGGCTTCATGTGACGTCATGTATGTTCTCTCTATTTTCTTCCTAACTCTATGAAAGATACAATACAAGGCAAGCGCAAAGAGGAAATGAAGGTTAGAATATCATCAGTTGCTGTGGACGGGATGGAATAAAGCAGAAACTAAGCGGTCTAATAGAATCTTTGGATCCTAGAACTGATCCAGAAAACATTGTAGACATAGCAACTCGGGTGAAGATGCCATCAACGATTAACTGTCATTATGTTTTAACGATTGGAAGGATGCAAACTTTTGACCATCAAGCTTTCTCTTGCCAATACCAAACCTCTTTTTGCTTGGATCCAAAGCAAATAAAAACACTTCAGTTGGCTCAAATAAGATATTCCGTGATAGTGACCTCATTTATCCCCGAATAATTGGATTGCAGGCTAGCTCTCGAACAGTAGTTATGAAGCATGTTCTCTCTTACGAGCTAGAACCAGTGCCAATGTAGATGTTTAAAGGCAATGCCGTATTTATTAATGATAACAAACGCCAATGTTAAATATATTAATGATACCTTGGTATATTTAGGAAAACGATTCTCCTGATGCAATTAACTTTTCAGGCTTGTGGTTCTCACTTTTTAATACTTTCTACACAAAGTCAGCTGAAGAACTTTGAGACAGAGCAGTTCAAAGAGCTAATTAAGTGCAGCAGATATTTTAGTCCTCTATGTATGAAAGTACGCTTGGAAGAAAATGAGTTCAAAATATATCTTCGTGAATACATTGTTGAAGCAGCCGCTTTAACGCTGCTTAAAGTTGTCTGTTTCACTATGCTCCTTCAAGAGGACTGCAATAATTGCCAGTTTGAAAATCTCGAACTGACGTGGGTGACTAACAGAATAGTATTTTCTATCCTCTTTATAGTTTCCGAGATATTGTACGTTATTCAATCATATGACACGGTGTGTTGAACAGTGATGTTATCGGCGGATGCCATCTTGAATAGTGGGAATTCCTAAGTGACAAGATGTTACAGCAGTTTTCCTTTTAAATAGACTCTACCTCAAAATTATTAACTTTTAGAAAAAACTTAAAACCAAAAAATTGAGCGTGCCATGTGCTATTATTTTGTCATGTGGCACAATGAGTTGATCTGTGTGTTATCCACGGACGCCATCTTGAATTATGGGAGTTACCTAAGGGTGATAAGGTGTCATCAGCTATTTTCTTCTCAAACAGACCCTACTTAAAAGCCATCAACGATAAAAAGAAAAAGTTAATACTAAAATCTTAGGTGTAACATATGATATTAGAGTGACGTTATTGGCGGACGCCATCTTGAATTGTAGGAGTTGCACAAGGGTGACAAAATGTCATCAGCCTTTTTCATCTTAAATAGACTCTACTTCAAAGCTATTAACGATAAAAACACTTAATACTAAAATTTAGGTGTATAATATAATATGACTCATATTGCACAATAAATTGAACAGTGATGGCATCGGCGAACGCCATGTTGAATTGTGGGAGTTGCTCAAGGATGACAAGCTGTCACTATTTATTTTCGTCTCAAATAGACCCTACTCAAAAATTATCAACAATAAAAAAAAATATATACAAAAATTTTGGGTATGGCTCGTCGGCTGCTCCGGCAGCTCCTAGTCCGCTAGGAGGGCTGGAAAGTCGTTGGCACACACACAAGGCTAAATTTTTAAAAAGAAGTAATGCACAAAAGCACGCAATACAACAAGAAACTAGGTAACTGTAAAAAGGAAACTACGAAAATAAAGTAAAATCAAATTCACCCCATCAAATCAACAGTACAAAATATGATACAAGATGAAGTGAAGGGCCACAAATTTAATACTGTAGCTCTTCCTGGCGCAAAAGCACTGAGACAGTAGTTAACAAACATTATGTCATTAGATTTGTTCTCATTATTTTGCATTTTATATTTATGAATGTATACATTATAATGCAATTATTTTGCCAGAAACATGGGACAAGGAGAAAAATACGACTTCACCGATTCTTACAATTTCGTGGGATGCAATCCCTCCCGTGGAAGGGACTGACTGTATTGGATCTTCACTTGTATACTATTTTTACTTTAAATTTTTACATTGAATTGGGGTACAGCTGCCCCCTTGCCCCCCTGTGTGCACGCCTATGTCCGTATAAGTAAAAATAAAATATGTCATCACCAATATCCAACCGGGCAATAATATTCAATCTCTTTGATAAGAAATAAACAAAACGTTCGATGAAAGTATGCAATTCTTACTCCTGGTTCTTATGCAACCATGTATTTTGTTTTTGAAAATCGTTCAGCATATGGAATCTGCTTGAGATATCGACTTGGCGCAAACGAAATATTGTTTGCTGGTGAAAACCCATTTCGTTCATGCCCATTTCGACCCATCTTTACTCCAAAAAAATCCCCTACCTCTTTTGAGAAATCCCTTGCGTGCCATTGCGGAATTTTGAAATATGCATTTTTCGACAATGTAGATTTAAAGTCTTTGACGATACCATGACGCATCAGCTCTACTGTTCCTGGTGTTAGAAATATGAAGCTCTAAAGACCATTTTCCCACGCTTTCGGCAACCTTTATCTCCGAAACGCGGCCACATTTCCACCCAGTTTACTGAGACATTTGTTTCTTTATTTTTGGTATACTATCATTCCTCGAACTTTGTCGTTACATAACGCTACGATTCAACACTTACATATGACATCTTTAGAGCACACGTGTCATATGTGCCGGAAGGGAAGGAGACAAAGGATAGCCGGAAGGGGAATTGATCTTGTGTTTGGGCTGGATTGTAGAATCTAGTATTTGTTTGATAAAAAACTTAGATAAACTTGATTTTATATGGGCCAGTCTAGTAACTGTGGACTTCGGCCCGTCACGATTCGCCTTTAGCTGTTAAAATCCACACCCATGCCCCTGCCGGGACTCGAACCCGGGACCTTCGAGCCGATGGTCTACCGCCGCAGACCGTTCGGCAGGATTTGTTTGATCTTGATTAGTTTAGGATGGAACTGGGTAATTAGAGCTGGTGCATTCGGATTAGTGTCGAGAGTGTGGGAGGGTTGAATGTGCAGTTTTTCATGTCGAATCTGCTTGGTTACAAGGTTAGATGGTTGACCAGAGACTCCTGGAAGCATTGGTTGTAAGAGAGGTGGTAGAATTCAGGCGGTATCCTCTGAAAGCAAAGCAGAAAGCAATCACTTTCTTGATGTGGTGTGGATGTAAACTTACTGTGTATGGTAGGTTTTATGTGAACGTAAGTTGTAAGGGTGCTAAAATAAGATTTATTTCCGGTTTTACGTCATGTATTTAAAATTGTATTGTCTTACAGTTGTTTCATCGACTTATCTGTCGACATCCTGAGATATATTATGAATTGAAATTTGTAATTTTTGTCTTCCGAATCTGATTTAATTTATAACTGTGATCTATGTTGGAGTTTTTTTTTTTTTTTTTCATTCATTGTTATTTCTATCGATTTCTTTATAATTCACTCTAAATAATCACTGCTTTTGTGCAACACCTGCGAATCCTTGAAATAAATAGGTTCTCCACATCTGTACTAGTGTTCTGCCACAGCTGACTTCTCCGTGTTACCTTTATTACAATGTAGTTGATGTTCTTTCATTTTAGTTTCGATAGTTCTTCCTGTCTGATCGATCTACAATGTCCCACAATTACAATTCATTTTGTATACACCAGGAACTCTATATATTGGAGACCATCTTTGACAGATCGCAATTTGCTTTTTGCTTTCGCCGGTGGTTTATATATGCTTCTGATTCCATATACCTTTCTAGAACTCTCCCTATTCCGTCACTAACAGTGTTTACGTACGACAAAACAGCACTTCCTTTTCTTTCCAGATTATTGTTCTCCTCCTTGTCTCTCTCTAAATATTTTATTATGGAAAATCGTCATGAAAAGCTTAAGTTCCATTTAGTGAGCGTGTTGTTTTCCAAATTGATGTCCACGTCAAGAAATGTGGCCTTTGTTTGTTTGTTTCAATTGGACCCAGTGAACTGGAGAACACGGAACTTCATGAGGGCATAGTGTAAAGACGTCATCCAAAAAAGTGATCCAAAGTAGTGGAGTCAAACATTGGGTTTGTAGAAATTCATGTTCGAGTTTGTCCATGAACAGATGAACGTAGGAAGACCTACCCATGGCTGTGTTTCGGATCTGAAGGTACTGTTCATTGTCGTTACATGTGAGAACTAGGTTGACTGTACTTAGAAGGAAAACTGTGATTGGGATATGGGTCTCTAGTTAAGAATTCTAAAACTGCTAGGTCATGGGTATGCGGAATGGTGGTGTATAAGGAAGTAACATCTCTTGTAGCAAGCAGTATGTCAGAAGGGAGAAGTGGCAATTTGAGGATGATTTCTAGCAAGTAGTAGGTGTCGCGCATATAGGCAAGCAGCGCTTGAACATGTGGGTGTAGGAAGAAGTCAACAAGAGTGGGGATACGTTCAGTAGGGGAAATACAACTGGTCACAATGGGCCTGTCTGGGTTACCGGACCCGGTTTATGGATCTTCGGTAATAGGTACGTGGAGTGTCCGGGGTTAGGAATTTTATGGATATTTCAGATATGCCCTCATAAGGACCATTAGCGGCGATAAATTCGGAAATTTTCTATTGGTGGGTGTAAGTTAGGTCTGTGGTGCTAGGATTGTAGGTGCTGGAGTCAAAGTATCTGTCAGCAAGCTCCCCGGAATTTTAATTTAATTTTTAAGGCCTTTAGGCGAATTTGGCTCAGGCCGGATGGATGATGATCAGATAATTGGTGGGATGAAGAAAGTGAGAGGTAACAGGAGATGCGGTGTTTGTCCACCACAAAGCCCACATAACCCGTAAGCTTCCCGGAGGTAGTGAGCCTTGTCCAAGGCTACCGCGGCGGATCCTTTGTCCCCTGGGGTGGTTCTCGCGCAGCGCTACAATGACTTGACGTTGGTTAGGTTGGTTGGTCACCTGGTGTAGGAACTCATTGGTTCTGGCCAAGATCACTGAGATGTAGTGTTCGAGGGGGTTGGTTGCTAGGAAGAGAGGGTGGGTCCATGTTTGAGGGAGGGCAGAATTCAAGGAATTAAACGTTTGAGGTTGGTGTGGAGCTTATTGGAAGATGTGGCTGGAATAGGTAAATTTTTGGCCCCAAAAATCGGCATACAATCCGCGTGCAAAGGAAAGGATATCTTTTAAAAGTAGGAAGTTGGTGTAAGGCTTGAAGGGAAAAAGTTGGTCCTTTGGTGAGTATGTCAGATTGAAATGGAGTAAGATTGAGACTTTATAGGCTATGTGGCGCCACTGTTCCTCTAGTCCTCTGTCTATGTGCACATGTTCGTCTACTTTATACCTCATAATGAACAAAATATTCTAAAATTAGTGACCTTTTCTGTGATTGTATGTGACTTCTATAGCGCGTGTAAGTATTCCTATTATTTCATATCCTCAGTTTTCCTTTTACATATCTTTAGTTTTTGAAGAGAGTCTCAGGTGTGCGGGAACTACATTTTCACACATATATACAAATAAAATAGCAGCAACGTTTCGCCAAAGGCATGGTCACATAATAGGAATGAAAAAGAAGCGAGGGGAATGTTGCTAAGAAGCGGCCATGGGTGCGGGAAAATTACTAAAGAGGTCGGAGAAAACACTATAAGTGGCGAAGGAGGGAGGTAACTAGGAGTCGGCAGGAATAAAAGACTAAAGAATCAGTGGAGAGGAATAATAATAATAAAAGTTTAAAAGAAATAATAAAAATAAATGACAAAATAGAGAAACAGAAGGGATGAGAGGAAGGCACATGAAAGCACTGGAAGGGAGTTAGTAGTAGTATTGCGATGCAGGTGCAGTTGTTAAGGCCGGGTTCATGTTTAGCGGAGTAGAACGAGCTGTACGTCTGTTCCCATTTCTTCTTAACTGTGCCGCAGTGGCGTATTTTGGATTTACAAATTCAGATTACCACTACCCAAAGTAATAAAATTTGCAGGGAGGTTATACATTGTAATGGCTAATTCTCAGAAAAACTTTCCTATCCTACATTTTGCTGTTCCTTCGAGGTAGAACCCAATCCTTCTTTAATAAGATGCGCACCTATCAATAAGCGCATGGACCTCGTGAGGGTTTGTTACAATCTACTATGTTTACACACTGTCCCAACAATCCTAGGATTCCTAAATGTTACCTACTACCCAAAATCCACACCGAGCCGCCATAGCTCAATGGTAGAGCGTTGGTGTAGCATTCGGAAGGTCGTGGGTTCGATCCCAGCGGTCGACCATCCTGACTGAGGTATTTCCAGTCACACCAGGCAAATGCCGGGATGCCATCTTCAACACCTTCCCGAATCTTTTCCCCTCCTCTATCTCGGCCTGAGTGCCTAAAGGCCATAAATAAAATTCAATTCCTCAAAATCCATAGTACGGGCAGACCCATTGTTTCCAGTGTTATCTCTCCTAGAGAAAGAATCTCCGCCTTCCTTGACCACCATCTCCAACCGTTCGTCGAGGCATTCCCTTCCTATATCAAATATACCGATCCGCGTCCAACAGATATCATCTTATTTTCAGTTGACGTGACGTCGCTGTATAGAGATGGTAGCAACGGTTCCAAGCAGTTTTAGTTATAGGGAAGAAACGGTTCCTTGGAACGGTTTTGCTAATCGGAAGTTTACATACAGACAGAGAAGAGAAAGAGAGTATATTCACGTTGCTACTTGATACACGAATTAATAAATATGTTGACATAATAAATTAAAATAAATTTTATTAAAAATATTTTCTATTGTCCTTTGGATTTTATTTATTAGTGAGTACGTTTCGAGACTACCCTACATTTTTCATTTCTTATTCTCTTAGGTTCTGATGATTTTCAACTGTCAGTAATGTTGCCAGGTACATATATGATTAATTTATCTAGTTTATTTATTAATTCTCTTGACACCAGAGTGGTAATGCAACATATTGAATATTAAACAAAATATTTATAATAAAAGGGAATAATGCAATGTATTTCTAATTATAATTTATATATCCTTGTATGACAATTCTCAATTAAATAAACTACAGTACTGTAACTTTGAACGTGATAAACAAACTTGAAAAGCAGATATCAATGGAATACAGTGTCTCAATTTCAAATGTTTTTTCTTTTAAAATAAAGTCATGCCGATAATCATAAATCTTTCGATCTGAAAGTGTCTAAATTAAGCACTGATTATCATATTAATTCACATCCATAAACAGCAAAGAAACAAAAGAATAATTCGTGTAATTTTCCACTTGCGCTGGATCTCTTAAACTAAATCTACAAATAAAGATATATAAAACTATTTCTGATCACAATAACTATACTAAACTAAATCAATCTGTTTGTTTTTAAACTACTATAACTTGTTTTTATATACGCGTTTTCCTTAAATTCGATATTCTGCTTCTGTAAAATTAGTTTCATAGCTGATGTCACATATATCTGCCTTTATTTAAACTCAAAACGACAGTGTAAATATATAATTATATTTTTCTCTTCTGACCTGATTCGCCTACATATCTGAACACGATTCTGACCAGAACTGAACCCATTCATTCCCCCCTCCCACAAAATCTGGCAAGTGCAATAAACCCCGCTGCAGCACCTGTCCTGTTCTTGATCTCAGTCTGACGTTCGAACATCCTGTCAGTTCGAACAAGACGTACTTTTTTTCGACATTCCGGCAATTCCATATCTTCCAACCTTATTCTATAACCTATGCTCCTCCGCCTTCTACGTTGGTGAAACCCAAACACTTCTAACCATTCACATCAACATCAACTTCACATCTCTCCATACCTGAACACACTGCAAATCACGGCCGCACCTTTAATGAAACCTTTCGTATTAACATCCTGAAAATTCTTTATATTGATTCGCCTGCCACAGTTAGGAAAGGATCGGAGCATTCGTAAATTTCTATCCTTTCCCCCAACCTTAACTTCATGTAATTCCCTGCATCCCCAATTCTTCTTCTTCATCCTTTTCAGTGCTTCCGCCTCCCCACCTCTCCTTCCTTCCGTTTTTATATTTTTTTATTTATTATTATTATTTTTATTTTCATAGCTTTTATTTTTCTTTATATTCCATTTTAATTCCCATTATTATTTCCCTCTTCGCGGTTTCTTTAATCTTCCACTTTACCTCCACACTTCCTTCGCGGTGTTCTCTCTAGCTTCTTTAGTCATTTCGCGCCTCTATAACCTGGCCACTCTGTTATCTGCCTTCATGGCTGCTCCCTAGCACCAATCTTTCTGTCTGTATCCTTTCTTTATTATATGAACACGCCTTTGGCGAAACTTTGCCTAATATCTTTATCACAATCATAAACTTTGCTGAAATAGATGTATTGAGTATTATTTCGATTATTATTTGCTAACTTAACGCAGCTTATAGCAATATTTATCGAGACGTGACGTCATTTATGACGATCCCTCACTCACTTCGGACGTCTTTAGCTCCGCAACTATGCGTTTATTTGCATTTCTTCAAAGCAACTTTCTTCTTCATTTGGTGAGAACTTTTTGTTCCTAGAATTTTTGTCTGTCCTACCAGCTCCATATTGTTCAGTTCCCTTGGTTCAATTGAAACGAAAAAGCAACGTTCCTTGACGTGGACATCACCTTAGAAAACAACGCCCTCCATACTTTCGTCTACATAAAACCTACCAACCATATGCAGGTTTTACACTACTCAAATTTCCATTCATAGTACACACACACACAATAAAAATAGTACACATATTACTAAAGTTTCCATCCACAATACATAGTACATCCATAGTACGCGATTCCTTTCTCCCTTGCCCTCAGTGGTCAACGCCTGAATTTTATCACCACTGCAACCGAAACTACAACCAACACCTCCAGGAGGTTTTAGTCAATCGAGGCTACCAATCTATCCTGGTAACCAAGCAGATCCGTTGTGCATCTTTGCACATTCAACCCACCCGCGCTTTAATTACCCAGTTCCACCCTAACCTAACCAAGATCAAACAAATCCTACATTCTCACTTTCTCCAATCCGATCAAGACAAAAGATCTGTATTTTCCACCAAACTTAGTTTTTCAGCACCCCCTTAATCTTAGAAATATCTTAATCCGTATGAATCCCCCCCTGTCACCCCCAACCGAAGCCGATATATACAAGAGACCCAGATGTAGAATCTGCTCCATTTTCATAATTTCTCCCATAAATACACCTAGTGGCCACCACACCTTTAATTCTAAGTGTGCATGCAACACCTCCAATATAATATATATCCTAATCTGCAAATTCCGTGGTCAGGTGACGCGCAGTACTGACCACACAGCCGTCACTCAGGTGGACGCAGTTCCACTAACCGCGTACAGATGGTGTTGGGGCAGACTCAGAACCTATCGGTCTGTCACGCCAGTGGTTATTAATCTGCAAATTCTGTGATGCCTTTTATGTGGGGAAAACAGGCGGAACCTTGAATATTCTTATTAACAGCCATCGACATTTTTTGCGTCATCAACAAACCTGATGCCCCTGTCTCCCTACACACTCAGGCACACAACATCAATTTTGATCTCTCCTTCCACGTTCCTATAATACATATTATACCCCCAATAACCAGCCCCTCTACACGCCGCCTAAGAGAAGGGGCTCACATTCACGGTTTGAGCGCGAAAATAAAACCTGGCCTAAACTTTCAATAACCCTAAAACCCCTATCTTTCTTCGTTTGCACCCACTGCCACATTTACACTGCATTTTCGCACACTCATATCTCATTCTGAAACTCAAAATTTCAGTGTTGACCCAGCATCGTGAGGACAATTGGGGAGCTGCTGTGAATAAAAGACAGTGGCGATCACAGTGAGAGCTTCATTTCTCCTCTTTCAACACGTCTGGTCAGCGTGGGAGCAGTAGACCACCTCCTCCCTTCGGGAGAGACCTCATCCAGTAGTGGATTGAATATGGCTGTGAATTATTATATAATGTAGAAATAACTAAATGTCAGAACGCAAAGACAGGCATATATTTACTTCACAAACACAAAGGAAAGGGCAACATTTCGACGCAGCGTGTTCAGATAATATGAGAGGAGCTGCAGAGAAGACTGATTATAGGGAACGGCCATGTTGCCAACTGACATTTTAGATATGCAACTTGCGGAGTGTCGGAAAGAGTACGTGTTGTGAATGTTGGGATATTCGCAGGTCAAACTGGGATTAAAAATAAGACAGGTTCTATTACGAGGTTTATTGCACTTGCCAGATTTTGGGGGAAGGGGTGAATTGATCCAGTTCTGGTCAGGATCATGTGGAAATTCGAGGGTCTGCGGGACTGTTGTAGGGTGATGCAATGAGTATGGGGTGAGCCCGTTTAAGCAAGAATTGGAGGGCCAGAACGCTAGATTGGTAATCACTACTTAGTGAGAAGATTGGGAGCGGATGGGTCTTCGTGGGAAGACCGGTTGGAGTTCAGGTGATTCCTGACAAGATCCAATTGTTTACAAATAAGGTGACTGGAATCTCCACGGTCGGTGAGAACTAAGGAGAGGGTACTGAAATAATTCTGAAGTAGGTCGTCACAGAAGTAGATATGGATGCCCCAGTAAGCAATAGTATATGGCAGAGTATGATCTGGATGGGAGCTATTAAAATTGAGATTTTGCATGCTGTCGGTAGTCTTGCTGTGGACGCTAGTCTTAATCGATTGTTCTTGAGCCAGACAGCCACAAGTGAATTTGAAGGGGTGCAGTTGAGGTCTTGCAGAAATGTTTCCAGTCCCTGGGTCGATTAAGAAAATGTCATCGATATACCGAACACAACTATATAAGATGAGGTATTGTGGGTCAGTTCATCTCGCTCGACCCCTTTCAAAAAAATTATTTTTTTAATATTTTTATCTCTTATATAAGTATAGTTCAAAACGGGTATTCTTTTATTTTTATCCCAACTGATTAATTAATGACGGTCATTTTTGTATTGCGTCGCATACCAAAATTTCTGTTAGCAGACACTTACGGAAAATGTAATATCTGCGGACTTGTTTATAATA
>JAGDQP010001424.1:0-96814 GCA_022664845.1 Lepisma saccharinum | reverse complement strand
AAACATTTATTATTATTATTATTATTATTATTATTATTATTATTATTATTATTATTTCCTTTAATTTCAATTTCCTTGATATTAATTGCGATGTTAGAAGTTTTTGGACTGAATAGAAACATTCGTTCCCCGATCCTAAGCGACTTTTTATTTCTTCCGTGACCTCACTTTTGCTTGTTACATATGCTCCCAAGTATTTAAATTTGTTTACTTTCTCTATGACCTCATCCCTAATTCTTATGTTTTTATTTCCTTCATTCCCTGTGTTTCGGCTTATCATGTATTCTGTTTTATCTATGTTTACCTGTAGACCTATCTCATCGCACGTTTCTCTAAGACATCGGTGTTGCTTTGTAGTGCATCTATATCGTCCCCTATTAAATCTACATCATCCGCGTATATGAACAGTTGATTCAAACCATTCAATGATAGTCCCTTTTTGTCCCCTTTAATTTTTAAAATCGAATATTCTAACGCAAAGTTAAACAGTAGTGGGGACAAGGCATCGCATTGTTTCAATCCGTTGCGAATCTTGAAACTATCTGACATATTATTACCTATCCGTACTCTGCTTGTGGGGTCGCTGAGACACATCTTCACTAGTTGGACCACTTTTTTCGGAATTCCAAATCGTATCAGGATACTGTATAACTTTTCCCTTTTGATAGAATTATGTGCTTTCTTAAAATCAATGAATAGCTGATTAGCGTCCCACTGTATTCCCATTTCTTCTCCAAAATTTGTCTCAAAGAGACAATCTGGTCCAACGTGGATCTATTTCTTCTAAATTCGGTAATACTTTACGGTTGTGAAAGTTGGAGTACGACCCTAGCAGATGAACATAAATTACGTGTATTTGAAAATAAGGTTTTGAGAAAGATATACGGGCCGAAACGCGACGAGATGACTGGAGAGTGGAGGAGACTGCATAATGAAGAACTCCACGGACTGTACGATTCACCAGATGTTGTAAAAATAATGAAATCGCGACGACTAAGGTGGGCAGGCTATGTAGCTCGGATGGGGGGAAAAACGAAGATTATATTCTATCCTGGTTGGAAGGCCGGAATGGAAAGAGGCCATGGGAAGACCGAGACGTCGTTGGGAGGAAAATATTAGAAGAGATCTTCGAGAAGTAGGTGTTCGTGATGAAAACTGGCTTGATATTGCCCAGGATAGAATCCAATGGCGAACGTTTCTTACTGCGGCGATGAACTTGCGAGTTCCATAAGCCATAGAGTTAGTTAGTTAGTTATTATTTCCTTTAAAGCCTGCTTGATAATTTTAGCCCTCTGCTTGGAAAGCCTAAAACATAATCGAACTGGTCAAATGGTATCCAAATGTGATTATCGAAAAACAACCATACGAAAGGGAGTGAATATTAAAGTTGATTTCTCGTACATTATTACGTAACAAACTATATTGAAGGTATTCAGAATATGAAGACAGATATATGCTTCCTTAATTTTTTGATTTTTTGAAAATTCAGAACTTCGTATTATATGCATATTAGAGGCCCAATATCTCTGGTGGGACAAAATATAAAAAATATTTTTTTCACATGTTATACATTTATGTCAGGACAAAGTACAGTAGTAATTTTAACTTTGAAGAGAGTTTCAAAATTTGCAAATTGGAGATGAATGATGCTCGTCCACGCTCCAATTTGAACATCTCTGATAAAAGAGATGAAAAAGAAAAATGTAATGTTTTTACACGTTATGCACCTATGTGAGGCAAAACTCTGGTAAGAATGCCAACTTTGATGTTTCAGATTGAGGGAGTTACAGATTTGCAAAGTAGGGATGAATCCTCGAGCGTGCTTTGGTATCTCGTATAAAGAATGGTTGTTAAGAGAAATATTCCTTATTACCATCAAAATTACGAAAAACGATTTTCCTAATGTAATGATAATTGATATACTAAGTAATAAGAGATGTAAATAGCTGTATTACACACACAAAAAGAAATGTGACAACGTTTTGGAAAAGGTTTGGGTTTGGTTGCAGAATGGAACGAAAAAAGACAGAGTGGTAATGCGGAGCAGCCATGTTGCCAACTGAACACTGGATATACATAAAATAAGCTTTCTTACAAGGATATTTCAGGATCTACTTTACGTATTCACATCTTTCTTTGGCAGTCTGGTAGTAACATAACATTTACCAAAGCGCGCACGAGCATTATTCACCCCCACTCACAAATTTATAACTGCCTTCAAACTAAAAAATCAAAGTTAAAATTAAACTACTGTGGTTTCTCCTGACGTAAACGCATAACTTGTTAAAAAAAAAAATCTGGTCTCGCACCACAGATATGGGTCTCCAAAATTCATACCAAAAGCACGCACGAACATTAATCATCCCCCAAAAATAGATTTTTAAATTTTGTTCCAACAGACATATTAGGCCTCTAATATGCACAAAATACCAGTTTTTGAATTTTCAAAAATTTATAATAAAATGAGGAAGCATATATAAACCTTAATATTCAACGTCTTCCGGGCAAATATGCATGCACCATGTAAACCGGAATTGTTTCTATATTGACAATCACATTTTGACCAGTTCAATTACTTTTAGGCTCTTCATGCAGAGGACTAAAATTATCAACCAGACTTTCAGGGAAAAAATGTCTTTTGTTTGAATGCCCTATGATAAAACCAGTCCACAGATATTACATTTTCCGTAAACGTCTGCTAACACAAATTTTCGCGTGTGACGCAATACAAAAATGGCCGCAGAAATATAAATATTAAAATATATATAGCCTATACTATTTTAAAAGGGTTGAGCAACCAAGCTAGACGTTTTCAGATGGACTGAGTGAGTGACCCTTGTGTTAACAGACGGTTCTTTGCAAATGTTGGTGTAGGATGGGGTCGTACGAGTGCCCATGGTTGTATCTTGGATTTGCAGATAATTATGGTTCTCAACGGTGAAGTTTTTCATGGTGAGGACAAACTGAGTTAGCCAGTCCTGAATTAAGCTATTTGGGTGTCCTGGGCCATTGACTCCCGCCCTGGGTTATAGACTCTGTTAGGGGTCTTGTTACCTATCTTCTGTAGTCGTAAGGGTAATTAATTTACCTTTGATGAGGCCTCTGGGCTGCAGTACCCCCCTCCTTCCTAATCCGGCACTGGAGCTAACAGAAGCAGAAATGGTGTGCTGGTTTTACGAGGACTGGGGCGTGGAGAATAATTGTATACACTGACGTCAGACTGTAACTAAGATGGTGTCTGTTGGGAGCAGATCAGAAAGAAAATGTGCTATGGAGAGGAAGTACGTGGCTGGTTTATTTGATATAGGCCTGGACGAACGGTTCAAGATGATGGTCAAGGAAGGCGGAGATTCTTCAGTACGAGAGCACTACTAGAAACAATGGGTCTACCGAGATTACGAGGTTTATAGATTTTGGGGAGTAGATAATATTTAGGAGTCCTGGGATTGATAGCACAGTAGAAACAGTGGATTGCGACATCCCCTTATAAGGATCCATGCACTTGGATATGGGTGCGGATCTTATTGAGAAAGGATTGAGTGCGGCTGAGATTGCGCTTCGTTCTGCAGTGGTGAGTTGTGATGAGTTTGGAGTGTGTCAATGAATGAAGTCAGGGTTAGCAATCTGTTTGGAAAGGAAGAAAATATACAGTTCGAAAGGATGAGTTAGAGGGGGAAGGGTTTTTACTAGAGGGTGGAAGGAATTTGTGAAGGCTAGGATGTATTTCGGTGTCTGAAGTGCTGAGCAGGTGTCAGGATGGTAGTGTCAGCTGAGGTTACGGACAGAGGTGAGAAAATCATTGTGTAGGTTGGCTCATTCAATATGGCAGGAAAGAGAAAAGGAAAGGCCGTACGAAAGGACTTTGTGTTCGGTGGCTGCGTGCATTTAGTTGTTTTTTTTTGGGGGGGGGGGGGATATTGAGGTGGCGAGTTCACTTGTGAGGGCGGATGAGAAAGACTGATCAACAGGGGAGTCAGTTCGAGTAGAGGGGGAGGAGTGAAGGATGAGGCTAAGGAAGAGAGGAGGAGCCTTGAGAGAGGGCAGAGAGTTTGGATAGGTGTTCGGAAATTCAATTTTATTTCAGGTCCTTTAGGCAACTTTGGCCCACATGGCATGAGCTGGGATCAAACCGAGGACCCCGATCACCAGAGGTAAAAGCTCTACCACTAAGCCAACCGCGGCCCTTATAGGTATTTTGGATGTCAGGTTGAGCAAGAGACGGTTAGAATCAGTTAAGATTTGGTATATGGTAGAAATGGGGGAGATGGTAAGGAAAGGAGGATTTTGAGTAGAGATTCTAAGGCTTGGTGAATGTATAACAAGTGTGTTAAAGTGGTCAGATTCACATAAGGATATCTGCTGAAGAAAAAAGAACTTTTAACAAAGGGATGGCAGGAAACTGGAGAGGGATGGATATGTTGGAGATTAACCCTTGAGGGAAAATTTAAATGATTGTGTGTGGAAACGGATAATCCTGAACTTAGGAGGTTTGGAAATCAGGTTACCGGTAGAACTGCAGAAAGTCAAGTAAACCCGAAAGAAAGGAAGCAGAATCAAAACAAAACGTAAGAAAATAAAACATAAGAAATAACAAGGTTCTCACACTTTTATCCAATTTAAAACCCAGGAGCTTTCCAGATTTATTTACTATTTTCCATATTTTTGCCAAGAACATACCTAAACACGTCACTGGAAATGCTTAATAAAAGTTAGAGACTATGAAAACACCTCATACAAAATAACTTTACCTTAAGTGGCCTCCCTACTCCCATCCGATCCACTCACAATTCTTTTCGTATACGTTTTAAAAAACAATTCCATATTTTGTATTGGATATGTGAAGAAAATAGTAACAAGAATCAGATACAGACATCTAACGTCAGACATCTAATACAGAATCATATACACACATCTAACAGTACAAACTACCTCTCTTGTAAGAAACTAAGACTAACAATATAAATTCTTTCTAACAGAATAAATTTCTTTGAACTAAAACAGGCAAAATCAAACTGATGACTATACACTATACAGAGCAGACATTTATAATCATTTATGGCAGCTGTACTTTCTTTCGCAATCGAACAAACTCCTCGTTCACACGGAGCGATTCCTCCCTTTGTTTCCTCAGTACTTACTTTGGAGACTATTCGACTCTGTAAAAAGTTTGAAATTTACAGTTTCTCCTGTGTGAATTCCACTAACTCATTTGTTTCTCTTTCTAAAACAATACTTGTGTCATTTCAGTAATCTTACCACAAAGTTCTTTTATGGTATTCCTGATTTTCCTCAAGTTTTTAAAGAAAGATGCTTTATAGTTAAAGACATTTGAATCTTAAAAAAATTACAGGACCAATACAAAAAAAAAAAAAAAAAAGTCTAGAGGCCTAGAGGTGGGTGGCTCCCAGGATCATATAATTGCAATGCCCTTGGGAGTGATTCATAAATATGGCCCTCAGAGTTTTCCAGGATGATTGCGAACCCTAACATGAGGAGGAAAAAGACTAAGAGGCTGAGAAAATAAACGACAAAGGTGGAAAAATTCAAAAGAAACATCGAAAGTGTTTCAGAAAAGAAAGACAGGATGGATAAAGGATGAGGAAATGGTGTGACGACCACGTGGTTGGATCAGAGAAAAGCACAACGCAGGAAACTTAACACACACAATAGAAAAACAACAACGTTTCGTCAAACCGTTAACTAAAAATGGACAGAGAAGACCGGTGCTAGGGAGCGGCCACGTTGCCACCTAATCTTTCTAGATATACAACTGCCAGTCTCGGGATCTTTGAACGTTAGACTGGGATGAAAAAAAAAAGGACAAGTTCTGCAGCGGGGTTTATTGCACCTGCCAGATTTGGGGCGAGGGGGTTGAATCGGTCCAGTTCTGCTAAGGATCGTGTTGCGATAGACTATTTTGGTGTGACGGGAAAGCTTTTACAGTCTCAGTTGACGCAGTGGTTGTGGGGTGCATCACTTTGAGCATCAAGGAGCGCCTGAAGGTAGAATGGTACTGAATGAAAAGAGTGGGAGCTTCACGGAAAAGTCGGTTCGAGTTCAGATGATTTCTGGCACGGTCCATTTGTTTACGGATGAGGTGACTGGGATATCCATGGTTTGTGAGAGTTGAGGAAAGGGAACAGAAATAAATTTGAAGTAGGTTCGTCAGAGGAGCAGTTTGAAGCATAGCCGTTCACTAGCTCCAGGCCTCCCTCCTCTCCTACTGTGTGAACAGGCTTCGGCGAAACGTTACCTGATTCTTGTGTTTTTACAGACTTCTTTAGTTCACAATGGTTCGTGGTGCCCTCAAATTTTGCAACGTTTATTTCACTCATTTCTCGACGTCATACAATGATGAAATTTTGCATAGCGACGTAAGTCGAGTGAAAATACAATATTCCATTGTTACGTTCATATATTTCTATATATGTATATATTTAAAAGCATATTTTAATATATTTTTTTTTTTCAATATGGACTTCTTTATACTAAAATATATACTAGCCTGCGTCGATATTGCGTCTGGCTGGTTGCAGAACACTTTAGGATTTGGGTCACAAAACATTACCTTGAGAAAAAGTATCCGAACACCGAAATAACTAAGAAAAATTAAAGACATACTTTTCTTAAAAAATTCGTACTAAAAAGTTATTAAAAAATAGTTTTGTTATTACTAAAAATAAAATCATGGGGCGCGTCAATTCAAGAATTTATAAAGTGACTGTATATGAGAACGCGCCCTATGCTTTACTTTTTAGTCATGCATAAACAAAATTATTTTTTTCTTTTTAGTACGAATTGTTTAAGAAAAGTACGTCTTTATATTATTTTTAAGTTAATGTATATGTGTACGCATTTTGACATGTAAATACCTTTCTTCTCACCTTATATTACCATAAAATATACAGATCGTGTTTTGAAACTACACCGACAAATTTCGGGAGATGATTCCGCATATCAAAACAAAAAAGTTTCTTCCAAGAAATTTCGAAACATTCATAATGTCGGAACTACATGCACTCAGTGTCGGGGGCATCGTCACAAAAGACGTCATATCTCGATAATGACGTAAGCAATGTCAGCTTAGGAAATCACACTCAGGAAATAGTACCCAACACATCAAGTTGAGTAATGTTTGTGATTGATGAATGCAATTTACAAGGGATTCCTATGCTTGCCTTAATCAACCCTATCTATTTTTTGACAATTAAATCCATACGTTGCGAAACCTGCTTACGAGATACTACTCAAATGGATGTATTCGTTACTACTCGAGTGTGATTTCCTTAGCAGACATTGCTTACGTCATTATTTGTAGATATGACGTTATTTGTGACGATGCCGTGTTAACTTTGAACGCCCGTAATTCCGAAATTTATTTAAAGGAACTTCCTTCCAGTTTTGATGTGAGGAATCACTTCATAGTTTGTCGATGTGGTTTTAAACCACGCTGTATTTAAGTGCACATAGAAGACTTGCGACTAGAGACGGGATAAGTACCAGAGGCTGAGCCATTCTCGCGCATGCGCATTATTCCTTAAAGGTAAATATTACTTCCAACCATGTGCTTCTAGTTGCCAATTTTGCTTATTGTTAGCATGTCGGAAAGCTAATCCAAGGAACACGGGTTCGAACCCTGGTGTAGTTTTATTTTTTTTTTCTTAATGAAAATTAATTTTCTCTTTTTTATATATATAAACACACTAAGAAATTTAATAAAATCAGTGAACAAACGCATGTGGAGGTTAGGTAAGTCAGGTTCTGTATTTTTTTATTGCACACGCGATTAACTTGCGTTTTCACAAGGTGCCGTTCCTGTCGCTAGTCCCAAGTCATAGGAACACACCAGATGGGCAATAGGTGAAATTTGAAGAGAGAGGAAAGGAATTGTACTTGCGTAATTTCCTGACTTTGAGCACGCGCACAATTTCCGTGGGGGTGACGTGTGGGACAGAGACGTCACGAAAACACAGAGTGTCTGGTGGGAGCAGATCAGAGAGAGGAACGGAAGTGGCCTTGACGAACGGCGGTTGGAAATGGTGGTCAAGGAAGGCGTAGATTCTTTCATTAAACTCACATAGCAAAATGACGTCCCAGGGATATCTGACGGATCTCCTGGCAGGATATCGGGACGTCCGTAGGACGTCCTGTTTAAGTCCCGTTTACATCCATGGGACGTATAGTTATAATTAATCCTTCGTATAACTATACGAAGGCATATCCTTCGTATAGTTATAATTAATTAAATAATAATAATAGTAAGATCGATTTAATTTATAGAAATTCCAGGTACGTAATCCCGCACGGCTTTCCGGGGGACATCCAGGGGACATGCATACGGGATGAACTGTTTGTATTGCCCACAGAGTTATCCCACGGACGTCCTTAGGACATCGCTATGGGAGCAGGACCATTCTGACGGTAATGGGATCTAAATGGGACGTCCCAGGGACGTACTCTGCTATGTGGGAAAGCACTAATATGGAAACAATGGATCGCCAGGTTCATGGATATTGGGAAATAGGTAAAATTTAGGACTTCTGGGATTATTAGGACAGTGTAAAATTAGATTGCGACCAACTGCTCATCGCGTTGGGTTTCATATAGTATATATCTGTACCTCGGAAATTACTACACCATGTCACTTTTCGGAAAACTCGAGCTCAGTTCATTGTTGATTACGGCACGCTCTTTCACCCCCTTTTTTTGCGCAATATAGTGTTCTATTATCAATTCCAATGATGTAGTTGTGTATACCTCCACGAAGAATATGGTCAGAAGAACAAAAATTTTAAACTGAGGTGGAGTTTAGCAAGTAAGTGATATAGTGCAGTTTACCTCCGAGGTACAGATATGTATATATACACAATGAAAGTAGGAAGGATAAATTACATATAGGAGATGCAGACAGGTGAACGTGTATTTTGCACTGAAAAGGATGGCAATGTTTCGCTAAAGGCTTGGTCACATAATAGGAATGGAAAACAGACGAGGGAGAAGTAAGTGGTGATAAGGAGTGGCCATTTGCCAAGGTGGGCCCAGCCCGAAAAGTGTTTTTGCGTGGGGGGGGGTCCACTTGAAAACAGAGTTCTTTTAGGTAGATTTCGAAAAAAAACAACTACCTATTGAGATCGGTACGACACCTATGTGTGTATGTGTATTTATATACTTACACGCTAGCAGCCATAATTTTGAAGATATTTGAACCAAATTTTAATATGTTGTTTCTAGGCTTAATAGCTCGGCTAAGTTCGTTAATGAGCAAAATCGGCCCAAGGTGGTGGTCGGGGAGGGGGTTTAAATTTTGAAAATATACATTTATATTTTTACACGCTAGCGGCCATAATTTTGGAGATATCTGAACCAAATTTTATTATGTTATTTCTAGGCTTAAGGTTAACGTCTACGTGTCTGGAAAGTCCTATCTTCCCCATGTTAAAAAATTACTTCCTACATCACTCGGCTAGTTTTACACGTAGAGAGATGCAGCTTGTACCTGATCATAGAGAAACTATTTGAGCATGCAATGTATCTACTTGCGTTTTTTAAAAATAGCAATTTATTACTGAAATAGCAATAGCAATTAAATCTCTGTTAACTATTTTTCTTTTCAGGAGGGGTGGAGGCAAGTTAGGAGGGAAAGAATGGGAGAGAAAATATGAGGAAGACTCCAGTTGAAAAGAACAACGGGGGAGCAGAAAGGGGGGGAGGGCGTTTGACATCCTTGTATCGTTGAGAAAGATGGAATGAGATAAGAGAATTAGCGTTTTTGGGTACACAAGAGAGTCAGTAAAGAAGGGACAGGAAGATATTATGTTTAGTTCTATTATGTTAAACTGCCTGATTTTTCAAGCTCAAAACCGGAACATCTGATACAACGAGTGTCACCTCACCTCACACAATACATATAGGTGTGTGTTGGGGGTGGGGAGAATCATATGTATGTATTTGCTTTCCATTTTTTTAGCAATTTAAAAGTATAATTGTATTAAAAAACTTTTATATCACTCTACACAGACAAGAATCTGACTATTGTATCGTCAATATCTCCCAAAACAATTGCGGGGTTGCCAAAATTTGCATGCGTACATATTTTAACATTCTCGCAGGGGAAAAAATCAAAACTTTTTCTGTCCCATCAGAATGTTTGCTTGTTAGTATTTTTGTGCCATTCTACGGATTCTACCCAATTCTACACTTGTACCAGTGTGGGTCTCTGCTGATTATGGGTATTTCGACGTGTAGCTATCAGTGTCATTTGACTGTCTGTCACCCTAGTGCGCAGAATTGAGTGAGTATAAACTAGCGCCAGATATTCATAGTGTACGAAAAACAATGCTTTTCACAACTTTCCCCGCCAATGTCTCTTCAGCCACTGGCACCAAATATTTTACACAAACTCAGCTTTTTATGCTGATTTTAAATATGTATATCTCTTTCAGCTCTGAGTTTCCACTTGAAATAGTGTTACTTGACAGATTGCTAATGAATTAATGCTAAATTTGCCCACTTGGAGGTATTCAACCCGGCAAACTGCATTGTGGAGTGGGTTGCTCAGCCTGTAAGGATATACCTGAATTATTTATTTTTACATGTCACCACTTTCCAATCCCGCCCCACCTCGAGGGGAAGGCTGCTAGGCGTATGTTGCCAGTTGCCCCACAGTATTTCTTTCCAGATTGTAAGTGATATGTGTAGCAAGTTTGGTTGAAAATTCCGGCCTGAAAATTCGGGCCTTTGTCTTGGTCTCGATTGTAAACGTCAGTCCCGAAACGTTAGTCTCGGTCTCGTCTCGTAAGACGATAGAGTTTAGAAAGGTGCCGTTCCTTGACTCATTTGAAATGGGTTCGCAGGTTTTTTGATCTCTGTACAGGAATAAGATATTATTAAGTTTGTTACATTGTTAGTTTGGGGTAATATTAGAAATAATATTCTGAAATAAAAAGAAAAAACATTACGATTTTAAAGTAATAAAGAAGCTTTAATTATCAAATATAGAATACCAATAAATGAGAGAAATGAAACAATTTCTATTATGGAAACGGGATCCATGTTATACCTCAAATTGCGAAATTGGTGTACGTAACACTAACGTTTTGGTGTTTCTACATTATATGTACAATACAATTTACTGAATAACATGACTTCCTTGCTTCTTCATTCGTAGATTACAAAAAAAGGACGCTAGATTATCTCCAACTCTGCTAAAGTACCGACTAGTATTTTAAAAAAAATCTTTACACCTTAAAAAAATTTAATGGTGTAAGAAAAGACCTAATTTGAATTTAGACAGTTTGACTTCTTGACGTATGCTTTACAGTCATTGCAGGGTCAGTCTAGCAGAGGCTGATATAAATGGGAGAGTGTCAACAGAAGTAAAAGACTATCAGCAGAGAGAAAGCATGTAGACGGTAATTAACACAAGAAAAAAAACTGCATTTATTCGTCCCCGAATCAACCTCCAACACATTTATATTATTGTTGAAAGACAGAAGGAAATTGTTTCGCATTTAAACAAAAGCATAAATTGATATGATCGGCATTCATAAAAATAAAACTTTTAGTCTCGATCGAGACGAGAGTCTTGAGAGGCAAGTTTCAATCTCGTCTCGAGCCTCGAGGAATAAAGTCTCGGTCTAGGAAACATGCCTACCGACCGCTGTAATCCAACCAACGACTTCCCCAATGCGAGGTCAACGCTCTCCCAGCTGAAAGCTATGCCGTCTCCATCCTTGCTCTCAATTAGTGATGCCGACCTGGTAGCCGTGTGGGCTAGGGCGCTAACCCAGCGACTTGAAGGTACCGAGTTTGAATCTCGGCGGGGGCATGGATGTTTGTGATTGTGGATTTTAGCTACAACGTGACGGGCCGAAGTCAAAAGTTACAAGAACGACCCATACAAAAATAAAGTTTTTACTCAAGTAGTTTACAGTTCTCTGAAGAAAAGAACGGACAGCACAAAAAAGAAATCAGTGGGACCAGATCTAGACTACGGAGACTGTGGCATGGTCGATGAGTATCTACAAAAAGCTTGTGAGGAATATTATAACAGTGACATCAAAGTAACGAAAGAGGAAGCGAGAAAAATAGAAGAGGAGAGCCTGAAAAGGCAAAGTGTGTCCGTTGGAGGAAAGGAAGAAGAAAGCGAGGAACTGCGTCTTTTGTAAAAATCATTGCTTCGCGTAAAGAAACAACGCTTTCTGCACCTCGCGTAAAAGCCATTGTGTATCCTGCTGAATTAAAAACTCCAGCAACTGATTCGGGAAATGATCAAGAAGGCACGGTGCGGCGAAAATATGGAGAAGAATTCGGTGTGAAAATAAAACGTTGCGGACTCTTCATTGATAAAGACCATCCGTTTCTCGCAGGGTCCCCAGACGGCATTGTGCAGAATGAAGAAAATAGTGACCGGTATATTATTGAAATCAAGTGTCCTTATTGTGACAGTATTTCGCAAGCTTGCGACATTGTGCGAAACTTCCCATTGTGCAAGAAGGTTGACGAGAAAACACAGAAAGAAATCACACTTTCGAAAAAAACACATGTATTACTACCAAATACAGACACAGTTACATTACGTGAAAGTGGAATGGTGTGACTTAGTTGTGTATATCCCGAAAGAAATGATTGTCTTGAAGATAAGAAGAGACGAGGCTTTCATGATGAAGATTTGGGAGAAACTGTTTTCCTTTCATCGGGAATCAATTTTATCTGAACTAGTAGACCAGCGATCCGGTTGTCAGAATAAGTCAATGAGAGAACCTGATATGACCCTATGATAGGCCATAGGCTATAATAATATAATTTATCAGGGAAACAAAAGATTTAATACTTTTTAGTTGTGTTATATTAATTTCATTTCGTTCATTGAGTTTAAAAGAGAAAAGAAAAAGATTTATTACTGTTCAATGTGTTGGAAATTGTTATATAGCTTCAAATAGTTTTGGTGTTGATCAACAGATGGCAGCACATTTTTCTCATGTCGTTGCATATAAGAAAAGAGTGACCCTAGTACCCCGAATTGTTTATTTGGCATCTAATATAAATGGTAAAAGGATTTATAATGTCAAGCCATTATATTTAAAAGTGTTTCTAAATAGTTATATGTATATACAATTGTTTTAAAAGCTATCTAGCGCAATGGGATAATGGTTCTCTGAATGTAAATAGCCTGTACTGGGAACATTGATAGAATGTACTGTGTAATCGGATTTATAAATAAAATACTTAAGTTTTGATATGACGTTTTTGCTTCTATGTAGCAATTTGCTATAAGACGAAGCTTATTATCGCTTCTCTGGATGCTTTGATGCTCCTCAAGGGTGATAATAAACAGCTCTAGAACGGGTTTTTACGTATGCCTATTGTAGTCTCCACTTGATGTGCGGACCCATCTTGATCTGGAGGAATTTAGGCAATCCGACGGAGACTAATTTATACTATCCCCTGATAAGTTCAAATAGGAATCCAAGACCCCTGAGATACAAAGAATTTGAAGAGTAATTGATAAAGCTCAACACGAACCTTTATCAAAATGGCGCCCAACGTGCGGCATTGAACAAAAGAGTGGATAGTGGTGAAATGAGTAGCGAACTTCTCACAAATGATGACAGTACAAGTGGTGAAGAATTTCCGGAAGGTGATGACGTCACTAGAACTAATAGATTCCAACCAGAACGTGAATTGCAGGAAGAGTTGAAACAAAATGAAATAGACAAAACTTCCAAAATAAATGATGCAGCTGTAGTTCAACCGTCTCAAGACATTATGAGGCAAATGATTGGATTAATCATGGAAATGAATGCAAAGAATAAAAAAAAGAAGAGGAGAAAGGGAGGAAAGCAGAAAAATTGAGGAACAAAGGAGACAAGAAATTATGAATGAATTTAAGAAGGTACGAGAAGAAATCAAAACAATCTAACGAAAATTGTCGACAGAAGTTTGAATAGTGTACTAAGGAAGTAGAATCCAATAAAGAACAGCGTAGTTGAATTGAGCATAATGTCAGTGAAAATCACAGTCAATGGACAAAGGGTTTGGAAATACTTCAAACTGATGTTAAGAATCAAAAGGAAAAAAAAATAGATTTGGAAGTTGATATGATGTCAGTCAAGCAAACGTTAACGCAAATCAGAACTACAAACTTTATTAATAGTGAGGAATTGTCAACAAATTATGTGAAGGAAGTAACCTGTGTGGAAAATAGGACACGAACACAACCTGTCGCATCATGATCTAAGGAGAAAATTTCAGATGTAGATATACGGTGTCAAGACAAGAAAAGTGTATTGGAGACTGAGAAAGTTGTAGATGATCAGTATATAGTAAATAGTTTAAGGAGATCTTGTGAAGCGACTGGAGAGAAAATTTTGTAGCTAGATTAACACATGACATTTCTCGGACTACTAGAGATCCACCCATAAAATAAATCGATGGTCTGCCACGATGGAGAGATGTTCTGGAACTTATTTAAAAGATTTAACTACACATTTAGCGTGTATGAAGTTAGATATGGGGAGTAAGTTCAATTTGATACAAAAGGCGATGTCTGGTCCAGCTCTGGGTGGTACAGATGGGAAAAAGGTATGAAATATCAAGACATGAAGATTTCTGTCGTGCTTTTTTTTTTGAAAATTATGCTAGTGAAGAAATAGTGGAAGATCGTGTTAACAGTCTTAAGAAAACAAGAATTGAATGGGGTTCAGTTAAAAATTATGAGAATCAGATATTATTTCTGATAGATAAGATACATTGACGAAACCATGTCAGAAAAGGATTTGTTCAAAAAATAGATATTATTATGATGCTACCTACTCCAATGCAGAGGGATGTAACTCTCATAAAGAATGGAAAATTAGATGCACTTTTAAATTATGTACGAAAAAGAGACAGGTGGAATGCAAGTAATTTGGAAATAAGACCTTCCAATGACATGATGAGAGGCCATTCAACGAAAGAGGCTATAATAATAATGTTGGTAATGTACGTAATGGTAACTCAACAATATATGGAAGTAATAATCAAAATAGAACTGACAACAGGCTAGTGTATGTACAGCTGTGGGTATAAATAGAAATCATGATGAAAGAGTCACGCAAAGTAACAATAGTGATAATTGTTGTGTTTTTTTCAAATGGCAGAGAAGGATACTTAAATACTAGTCAATCATATGAACAGCATAACGATATTGTCTCGAGACCGGCTTCCAATCAAATACTAAATTCGGTTACTTATCCTTTAAACTAAAGGAGCGGGTGAAGGAAACGGCCAAGCTTTTACCCGCAGATATGAATGACAGGCCAGTGGACGATAGTTTTAAAGATGAGTCATTTGTAAAAACGCAAGTATCAAAAGAAGAGATTAAAGAATACGTTTCGAATATTAAATCTTAAGATGAAGAATCGAAATTAAAATTATTAGCGTTATTATTAAAATATAACAGTTTCCAATGAACGACCAGGGTTTCATACAAATTCTGTGTACGATATACAAGTTGAAGAAGGAATTATTGAAGTGGGAACGCTGGGGAATTATAGAAAAGGCAAACAGCCAACATAACAATACTTTACATAGGGTAACAAAGTCCGATGGAACTGTTAGAGCAGTATTAGATCTAAGATGTTTAAATAGATTCGTTATAAGTCCTAAAATTCAAGTTGACAATTTATCGTATTTATTATCAAGTTATTGTGGAAGTAATTTTTTTTTACAAAGCTAGATCTGCCTTTGGCTTATTTTCAGATGTTACTATCAGAAAGGAAGTAGACCATGCACAGCTTTTAGCTTTGGAAGTCAGCAATTTCAGTTTAAAAGACTTCCATTCGGTCTTGTCAGTTTTCAGTATCTATATTCATCGCGATGATGAATACTATGTTTGGACTGGAAACAAATGATTGGATGAGGATTTATGTTGACGATCTTTGTTGTTTCACAGACACATTTGAAGAACATTCCACTAGGTTTGTGCAACTCATACCATAAATTTATAGACCAATATTCAACTATTATGGCTTCATTTTATAAACTATTAAAGAAAGGAGAAAAATGGTTTTGGACTCAAGACCATGAAGAAAATTTTACTTAAGATTCCGATGTTAGCACAACCGAATTTTCAGAAATCTTTCTACATTGTCACCGATGCATCGTTTATTGGAATTAGTGGATACTTAGGTCAAGGCCGAATTAATGAGAAAGAAGTACTGCAATATACCAGAAGAACATTAAAACCTGCTGAAAGAAAATATTCAGTTACAGAAAAGGAATGCCTTGCAATTATATTTGCCATCGAAAAATTTCCACACCTTTTTATTATATATTCAGATTATGATTGTCTCAAGTGGCTAGTGGAACAGTCGTGTATCTAGATGGGCCAAAAAATTGCAACGAATATGATTTTTCGGTATCCTATTTACCTGGAAACAAAAATAAAGTAGCGGATGCATTAAGTAGAGCCCCTTGCAATGAAGAAGTAAAGGTTCATTATGTGGGAATAAATATAGAAAATATGTTGGAACTAGATTTCAGTTAATTCAAATGGGAAAAGGATTTGCTATGGACAAGATATGGTAAAAGAAAAACATTGGAAAATTGTTGTTCCGGAAAGTAGTGTAGAGAAGATAATATAGTAGTATCACAACAATATGGGACATTTTGGTATAACAAGAACGACAAAAACTATCAATAAGCATTTATGGTGGAAAATTATGAAGAAACAAGTTCGTGACCATATAAACAATTGTACAAACTGTAGTGAAACAAAGCCAGATTTACGAGGTGTAAAAAGAACCGAGTTACATATAATAGCTAAAAGGCCTTAGGCAAGTTACCACGGTCAGAAGGGCAATCTTTCATTCTATCCATAGTCGATGTGGCGACTATATTTTTGATGTATAGTTTAAAGCAGTCGACCACAACAGAAATAATTACAAGATTTTAACAGATAATGGTTCGCAGTTTTGTGCAAAAAAAAATGGCGAGATTTTATACAAACCAATAAAATGAAACGTTTTTACGTGAATTTACCATCCTGAAAGTAATCCAGTTAAACGCTATAACAGAGAAATTGGCCGAATATTACGGGTATATTGTAATAAGGATCACACCACCTGGAAAAGGTATTTAAATCAAATAATTTATTTCATGAATAATAATACCATAATGTTTGTCCTCAAGAAACCTTTTTAAATTTACCATGTTATGATTTTGTCAGTCGAATTCTTAATGCTATTGAAGTTACCAATTCACAGATCAGATCCAAAGCACTTTATAGGCAGATCTGAATATCTGAACGTACAAAAGGAAAAGATGAAATCTAAATTGATACTTTAGTATATAGAAAACTACGTAAGTTCAGCAATAGATGATAATAGGGCGAGGAAAAGAATATGGCCTACTTTCTAGGTAGCATCCTGGCATTTGACTTGTCACTCAGGGGGGGGGGGGAGACTGGAATTTCCTTCTCTGACGAAACGGCCAAATTGCTAAGACGAATTTGTTTCTGTGTTGTCCGAAGATTTTACCAGTCTTGACACTCAAACTTGTTTCAACACTCGCTATCAGAAATGTGAAAAAGCTGTTATTAACATACAATTTCCATCCTTCATCTGACCATACGTAACGATCTAACTGAACTTTGCACAGCTCCACAATTCTTCCACATTATTCTGATCTCTCTCTCTCTCACACACACACACACTAAGACGCACACGCTCTTTTTCCTAAGGAGGAAGAGTGACTGTGTGTGTGATCAAACTCCCTTCACAAATGCATCATAGTCTACCACTTAATCGAAGCCTTCTATATTACTCTTGCGCTTCCCACGCGCGAATTAGATGGGTATTTAAAAAGAGTACATCATTTCAGCCGGACTACCAGAGGAAAATAAGAAATCCTGCCCACAGAGTTGGAAACTGCACCTAAAAATTGTAATTTTCCAAATATTTTCTGTTCGGATTTTTTTTTTCACTTTCATGTAAATTATCATCACTCATGTAGATTACGATATTTCTACACGAACTCAGACTTCGGTGGTAGCCCTGATAGCCCACAGTACACGCCACTGATGCATATCAGACTTCATTTCTAAGTTCACAAGCTATAATGCACTTAGTGTCTTTAGATACCTTAAATTTGTAATTGCAATTCAGTGCAAAGCACTTAACCTAATGTTAATTACAAAAAAGTAAATGTTAAGGTTAGTGTAAAGCCAAGATCTAAAAAAGATGGCAGCACTACCTCCGCATACGTCTATTGTATTTTTATCGTTGCACGAAATGTCAATGCTGCTCCTACAAATTGAAGCCTAGAGAGTTCAAACTTTCAGGGAAGAAAGTTCATAACCAATTCAGTTCAATCAATGCCGATATTTTATTTTCATTTTTCTTCATTGTTGAAATCGCTTGATGATTGTTGTGAATATCCAAACCTATACCAATGTAGCTTTTTGAACAATGAACAAAAAATAAAATAAAAAATCGGCATTGATCGAACTCTTAAAATGGTTATGAACTTTCTTCCCTGAAAGTTAGAAGTCTCTAGGCTTGAATTTGTACCAAGTGCAAGAAATAGTACATATTCCTAAATAAGCAATACAGGGAGACAAATAAAAAGCACTCAATTCTAATTGTTGATTTATTTTATGATGTATCAGATGTCTTTACAAGCAATGCAAGAAAATGAAAGCCACAAAATAATAATAATCATAATGACAAATTGAAAAACTGTGAATGCTATAATAATGTCACTTTGTACTTCCCCATTACACTTTTTTTCTTTTATCTCTTAGCATCTAAGAATTCTGTAAACCCAAAGCAGCTGGAGAAATGCGAGGTTTAAAAACTGCCATCCGACATCTGTTGCATCGTTTGAGTACAAAGAAAGCTTTGAAAAAAAAAAAAAGTAGGAAAAAAAAAAGTCTTTGGTTTCCCTGCTTCGATCTAAGCAAGGAAATAATTAGGTTTTTAAAAAAATGACACAAAGAAACAGAACATAAAAAAAAAAAAGGAAAGTTGTAATAACATGAATTTCAATCGTTTTCTTTTAGGTTTAATACCATGTATGTTTACATATGTATAATATATATATTGAATTGGATATATAAATACACATACCTTGGGCTCAAAAACTTCAGAACTGGAGGATTAAGCGATAAACTGTTTTAACAACAATGTGTTGGATACAATTTTCTTTTTATGAGAACTTTTTTTTTTCTACACTCTAATTTTACGGCTCTGAAGACTGACTTAACCAACTTGTGAAAAAGGTACAACTTTTTTTTTTTGTTTGTTTTATAAACCAGTACCACATTCTGCCATCATCAAGGCTTTTAAATTTTATTTAAATATAACAACAACGCTCCTAAATTATTATAAATTACGTACATTTTCTGGCCAGATATTTTTATATCAATATAAAAATCATCCCTGATCATGAGCGTTAAAATTTACTTGGACGTCGACTAATACCAGAAGCTTCGCCTCTTCCAATCCCGTTCATTATACAGTACAAGAGTTAACAATGTTGCCCAAACTACAAATATGTATGTGAATCTATTAGTTTGCGTACTGAATTCTTACCCAAATATTAATATTTTATATTTGGTTCGAATTAAGATGACCCGTGGTTGTTAGAAATCGCTCTAAAGTGGGCCAAATTTCGCGACAAATACATTCTTTCGTGCCTGCTGGCTGAGGTCCAACTATGTAGTACAAATCAAGTAATGTGCGGGCACTTTTGAGGATGCACGTGCCAAGATATCACCTAATTTACAAACTTTAGGGCTACGTACAGGTCAATTTCACACGATAATAAAACAGCTTTCGGGTATCATTTGTGAATTCACTGCACCTACATTCAACGCCTTATGAAATATGAATTAAACTAAGCCATCACCCAACTTTCGAGGCTTCACCGTCGACAGAAAAAATCCCTTAAATTCCCCCAGACATTCTCTACGAAAACTACTATAAACGTTGAAGATGGCAGAATCATTGGTATCTATCACAATGCTACATATCTATAAACATAAAAAAAAACTGTATTTGGGGAAAACATGACACTTCAATGTGAAGGTAGCAACGGTTTTTTTTTTTAAATGTAGTTTTCACAGCAGAGCTGATTTTTTTCTTTTAAATACATTCCCTTTTAATCTTAATATTCAATCTGAACTAACGCCCATTGTAGAATTATTACTAATTCTAGCACTGGCATCTTGAGCAACATACCAATGATATAAATCACAGCTAAAACTTGAAGAACCGATTCAACCGGAACATTGTGAGATATGAATGGACATAGAACTGGCGACAGAATAAATACTTAGAAAAACAAATTACGGTATTCCATTACCTAGTTTCTAAACAGAAAAAAAAAAAAAAATCGTGAATACTCTGTATGCACCACCACGGTTATGATAATGTGTTGAAAAAAAAATATCCCATAGAGAAAGGGGGAGGGGAGGGGGAATGCAACAATACATTTCAAAGCTTCCGTTAACTTGAAAATAGGTAAAAACAGAAAATAAGGGGGAAAGTTGACAAGATTTCAGTGTTTGAAATACACAATTTTTAATTATTTTAAAAATAATAAAAAAAACCAACCTTGAAACAGAAAAATATAACCAGGGTAATTAGGATAATTTGTTTCAATGTCAAGTCTTAACACAATTTGTCTTCGTTTTTTAAGCTTTTCTTTTCATTAACACATGAGTTGACTTCTCGTTTAAATTCAAATACATGATAGGTGGAAATGGAAGATAACATATAAAGTATGTTTCATTCTCTTCTTTTATAATCCAAATTACCAACAACTGCACAGTAAAGAACAACAGGCATTGTATCATCTGAACCATATATCAAATAGCATCATATTCTCAGACGAATAACAAATAAAATGCCATGCGATTAATTTCCAACATAAATACTGATTAATTATGGTGCTGTCGTTTCCATTCTGGATCAATAACAACATTAGTACAGAAAACAACAATTGTGCCAAGCTGTAGCACCAAGTTCATTCTTACAAAGTACGCTCACCATACACAGAAAAGAGATTCCTCACTAATTTAAATCAAGGCAGAAATACAGAAGTTGTAACAAAATATCAGGAAGGAAAAAAAATGTTCAATGTAATATTTAACGCTACAGAAATTATCCATACTGTTAATATTTATAGACAGGGCCCAACCATAATAATCTGAGTCCTGGAACCAATAAAAACTGCATGGCTCGCACATGTCTCAATCGTCGGATTCTACAATCATCACTTACCAGAACCTTATTTTTTTCTAAATTCCATTCAAACTAAACGTAGTACTTTTTAACATATTTCATTATACGATTTTGATAACTCACGTCTGAATATTTATGCTGGAAATTATTAGCATGCTATTTACATTAAAAAAATAGTAACATTTTAGATTTCCTATCGTTTTAACTTCAGAAATGTCGTATACAAAGAGATTTTTTTTTTTTTAAAGTATTTAAAGCTTTTATTCACAATTAAGTTTCATTATGATAAGATTTGACACTATAATATCTAAATTTCTTATTAAAAGATATTACATTAACATAAAATGAGTGAGCATTATTATAATTCTTTTTTTTGTACACAGTAAAATTATATTACAGTTATCAATCAATATTACTCACATAGCTCACTTTATCATCATAGTACAATATCATTGCTGTTGCAAAGTTGGTTTTCTTAAATGAACACTTCGAAATCATACAAAACAATAATTATATACATGCCTTGTACAATAATTAATGTTTTATGTTTTGAATTTCACCACCGTTATCTGGAATGTAGCAATGTAACAGGTTACAGTCAGATGTTTTTTTTTTTTTAAATGAAAACATTTTTCTAGCACTCAAAAATCACAGAAAATTCTGCTGCAAGTCTTCTGATTAGAACTATGGTAAACAATTACTCTACATTTTTTTGTAATTCACTAAAAATTCAACGTTTCCCCCCGGTCGAAATAATGATAGTTTTTGTTCGATGAGAGAGCAAATTACGTTAACTCGAATTGGGCTTCTCACCTTCTAATCCCGAAAAGAAAAGTGCTAGTTTCCCTGCTTTTCACGTGAATAATATCTGAACTATTATTCTCTCTCCCTTTGTTTAAAAAAAAATCTCGTGAAGTATGGTTCAGATTGAACATAGCCCATTGCTATACGCCCCAAATGTTGGTCTAGAACTAAGACATACTACTTAAAGAAGTCCAATTGACTTTCTCTGAATTCTCGTGAATTTAGTCTACTTATAATTTTTCAGTCTTCATAGTACAGATATCTCCTGTATGCAAAGCACGAGAGAGACCATCAGCTAGAAATAGGAATATTTGTTTGCTGGCTAGGCTTCCGATCAGGGGTTACTTCAGTATTAAAACCAGCATCCAGATAACTAGTGACTTATGATCCCTATTCTTACTGTTCTCTCTCAAATACTACCGCTCGTTTCCTTGCTTAAAGAGTTCTTTTAGAGAAACAAATAATGACAATAAAAACTCCCAACACACTCCGAAACGATCAGAGTCTGATTTCGGGGACACTTTTTTATTTCAACTACAATATTTATATATGTATAAGAAGGAATTCTAAAGTTCTTGAATAGCTTTCAGTACTGTTCCGCGAGGGAACTTCTTACACATTCTTTATTAACAAGCCATTCACACCGATACGCACACTCAAATCATTATCTTCAGACTCAACACTCTACAAATACACACGCGAAAAGGTTTGTCCATAGAAGACAGACCATGAAGAAACATAAGAAGCACACACACACTTTCGGGTTCGTTCTTTCTCTCTCTCCCTCTCGCACACACACACACTTTATACATACTCTATTTATATATATATATATTCATCTATTTATACTTCTTTCTCTCATAATATTCACAAGCGTATTCACACACAACATCCATACACGTGCTACAAAATGAACAAGACAGCCTGAAAAAAGAAGTAAACGTAAGGCAAACCCTAAGGTTAACAGTGATGAGAAATGGTATTATCCATAATATCAAGTCTCCACTGTTCATCCTGTTCGCAATCCGTATTTACAAAATGTTTCGGAACATATACATTTTTTCATTAAAGAAAAACTTTTTTCTCTACTGTTTACATACAAAATAATAATAATAATGATAATGAATGAAGGAAGGAAGGGGAACATGTGCTGAACTCCTTCATTAAAGCACGCAACATCAATGAGGCGCTACGAAAATGATGTGGTTCAGATTCCACTAAAAAGGTGAGAGCGGGATATGATGAAGATGGGATCACGGCTGCTGTTGGAAACAATTCCTCTTTACATTATAGGTAATATATATAATATACACCATATTATATATATTAATTTGAGCCAGCTGCCTACAGTTTTTGTTTTTTATACATTTACACACACGAGCGTTGACTATTTGAACGACGTAGTCTGTCTGTTCATGAGTGTTTCACAACGATCACTCCCGGTCGAACCTGTTGATGATGCTGCAATGATGATGCGAGCGCAATGTGACTCTGGCTAGATGCTGTTACGATGGAGGTGGAGGAAGATGACGTTGAAAGGGCTCTGTAGCCAAGATCAATGGGGTTTACTTCCACCTTCAACAAGCTTGTTGTTCCCATCTGCTGCTGTGTGGGGGCGCTACTGCTGCTCGTAGTTACTCGACTTGAAGAGGTGGTGAGCGCAAGCGGCGCGTCTTGAGGGCTGTTCTGACTGTGAGGTAAGTCATCATTGAACAAATGGTCGCCTTCAAGGTGTCGAATTGCTTCTACGATCGTCTCCAAATTCTGACGAGATCTGCTTGCAGGATACAGGCTAAAAAAGAAGAAAAAACAATCCAGTATTACTTATCAATTATAACAACAAATCGAAACAAAATTAATGATCTGGAATTGTCGGGACACAGAAAAAAAAGTGAGAGAGAGAATCAACCTAGGTTTCATTTTGTAACACCATGCCACCACCTTCTAATATGAAATATTGAGACGGGCTACATCGTATCAGTTACAAAGAAAGCTCCACTTGTACATACGTCTGTTTATTTTATTTGTTACATTCAATGAGAACTTTGAATTTCAAAATACAGTAGGCACCCTCTTAACCAGCCACCATGGAACCGGACCCTGGTCGGATAAACTGAATTTATGGAACACAGTGTATATCACTTCACAAGAAGAAGAAAAAAAAAACTCTCACACACACATTTACAGAATCACTGGATCTTTTTAAACTAAATAATTGTAGACTATATCTTTAATAAAAATACATTTCAAGAAGTAAAATTATGGATTTTAGAAGAAATGAATCCCTGTGTATATCACTTAGTACCAATGAAAGTACACATTACAACTTTCATTGAGTTTCTTACAGCGCCGGCAAAACAAAGATTCGGACTAATTATACAAAATATCACCAGAACGCTAACTGCAATTTTATCGAAATGTGGGGAAAAGTTCCGAATTTATGCAACGTTTTAATATATTACTCTTGAGCTGAGCATTGATAAGTAAAACTGCTTCAGCTTGTGTCATGGCGCACGAATAAGCGGCTTATCTTTATTCATATTTTAGCAGTAAGATCCATAGTAGCAATGGAAATATAAGTTTATTTCAAAATTTCTACATTCATAGTAAATAAAACATTTGATAACATAAAAAAAAGTATACGTCAAAGTTTCTGTTCAAGATGATAGATTGGGGATATAAAGATGAAAATCAACAATTAATGAAAATGCTGTTATATCACAATTGACACGAAAACTACAACAGATTTACTTTCCACGGCTTAAATCTACGCGTACTGACACATTACGCAAACCATAAAAATAATAACAGAAGCTATGGTCTTCTGCAATTAACAATACAAATAAAATGCATTTAGATCCCTATTCAACTTCGGAGTCTGGTTAAGTAGCCAATTTGACGGTACCCTTTTCGTCTACTACAAATACTCTAAAATGAGGTGACTGCTTTGCTAATGGTTATTCTTATTTTGGGAAGAAACCATCACGGACGCCCCTGAAACAATGAATTGTGTCGTCTGTAAGGATAACATTTTCGTTTGCGTTTTACCAGCTCCTTATATGTGGAAACTGTTAACGTTTCATGAAAACTTTCCATGGTGGAGCTGAAACGAGAAGCAGTAGCGTGTGACGAAGTGCATTCTCGATTAGTATTGCTTACGGTTACAAAACTTCCGTTTCTAACTTGCTCCATTATTTCGTAATAATATATCGTCGCTTAAGTTGCAAAACCACGTATCTCAGTTTTTTTAAAACGACATTTCGCGCCAAAACGCACCACGACTATCCTGTGCATCGTCTAAAATAATAGTTTTGTTTGTTTTGTTTTTTTAATTGGAAAGTGCTGTAAACAATGTGTGAGAGCGAGAACAAGCCTTATATAGCTGAGAGATATACAACACTATTTTTAGATATATATAAATAAATATGTCTTTAATTAACCGTAATTATACACATTTTTAAGAAATAAATTGTGTTCTGAAATACTATTTTTTCAGTTTTGTTCAGGTTACGCGGTTTTACTTGCAAACAAGTGACAAATATGGGTTATGAAAAATGAATGAACGGTGATGTTTTTTCTCCTCTCCTGTAAAATTTGCTTTTTCTGAGATAACGGTTTTGCATCTTAAGCGACGATATGTAAAATGCAAGATTTACCTTCCGCTGTCCAACTGCTATTTCAAAGCTTCGAGGATTTTTATACACAAGTTATATACTAGGACTACTTTCAAATGATTCGCAGATGAATAGAAGCAGTAGCAGCAGTGGAGATGAACTTTCTATTGCCTACCAAAACAGTAGGAGCACGTTCCTTAAAAGCGGCAATACTTTTTGCTGATAGATTCAGACAACTCCCTCAAGTATCCGCTGAACTTTTAGTTGGCAACTATGCAATAGAAAGGTATGAAAGTGAATCTTTTTCCTGGATTAATTAGTGTCATTGATAAAGATTCTCTTCAAGTTAGCATTATGCAGAAGCGTGGAAGCTACTGAAAGTAAACTCAGCATAACAAACTTTAGTACAGCTTTGATTCAGAAAATCAACAGGTCTATTTTAAAATCAACCCGACATCTACGAAATTCCACACCTAAACGAAATATTTTGTAAATTCTGTCACAAAAAAACCTCATTGTACTTCATTATTCTTTCTTTCTTTTTTTTTTTTTTTTCCTCTACCAAAGAAAGTTCTCATTTGGGGGTAAGTTAGTGCCAATCACTCCTTGGCTCTTGTATTAGTGCCACTTTTAGATAAAAATGCTGGACACATTTCGAAGTTTTATGTCAAACTTTCATACCCTTGTAAGAATATTTGAGTAGTTTCGAAAGAGGTGGCACAGAATCACTTCACGTTACAGTTAGTGAGGAAAGACGAAACGAATAATCTATTGTAATTAATTTTGTCACCTACTTTAAAGGGGCCTCAAGTATCCCCCCACCCCTTTTCTAAAAAAAATATATATATATATATATGGAATAATGAGCAACAATATTCTGGGAATGTGTTTTCGAAAATATATTTCCACATCTGGGTTATTATGTCATTTCACGGGGTTTCAAATTTCTCATCGAAAACAAATACACTTTGCTCATCCGATAATCATTATTGGGGCAGCTTTCCAATAATTGTTGCTAGTCATTTGTCAGTTATTTCAAAATATCTTTTAAAAAAAGGGGGAGTAATGAGGCCTTTTAATAGTGAACCTGTACATACGAAAGCTAATTTCTCCCTCACCTTGACAATGGGCTCGCATCTTCGTTAGCAGTGGCTGTGTGTTGTGTGGGTGTTGGCACCCTGGGAGCGGGTTCTACCTCCACCTTGGGCTCAGCCTTGATTGCTGCCTCCAGAACACTCGGCAGACGATCAGGAAGTAACACAGGAGTGGAACTTCTTTCGGTGATCATGATGGGTGCTGGACTTGTGCTCACACTAATCGTTTCCAGCACCGGTGAAGGAATCGGACTCACATGAAGCGGTGGCGAACTATGAATGGGAGCAGACGTTGTGGCGACGGTGGTTACAGCAGCAGGCAGGACCTTTAGCCCCTCTTGCTTGACGAAAACGTCCTGTTTCGCGTTGGTGACTGCTGGTTCACGACGAGGAGTATGCTCAATGACTGGTTGCTGTAAAACAAAATGAATGGACTACGTAAGACAAATGCAAGTCAAGAACAGGATCACTACATTTATTTCATACATTCTTACTTTTCCCACTAATACACTATGTTGTTACTCTCGCAAGTACAGGGTGGGTCGTAAGTTACTTGACATGAAGTATTTATCTGTCAATATGAAACTACAGTATTACAAATGAATAGTTGTACATATAACAACATGGTGTTAGGTTACCTACATCCAATAGCTACTACTATAATCAACCGAGAACTAAAAAACTGCTAGTGTCAAGTGACTTATTGCCCACCCTGTTTAGCAATGGACTTTTCTCTGGTACTTAAGATCATTAACAAAGAGAAAAGCAAAGTAAATTTAATTGATGACTGCACACACATCCTTAACATAAGTAAGTTTTTTCGTCCCGTTGATTGAAATGTTTACAAAGTACACAAAGTTCCACAGGAAATGGGCATATTCTACGATATGTAGTAGGTACGGGTATTGAGAAATGACTTCCACGCAATCTTGGCTTGTTCATTTTTACTTTCAATTATCCGATCTGAAAATTTTCAAGCTCTATTTAGCGAACTATATTTAATTAAAATAAAAATATTAAGTGGTTTTACTTGTACATGTTACATAAACAAAGCACTGTCATTCGTATCCCGTCTACATATAAAAATATGTAGTAACGTTAACTACGTTCCGTTACCAACCGTGGATGACACTTCTTATTGTTAATATCGTTTTGCTATAAACATCTTCTACAGCAATTGGTTATCACGAATAAATAGCTTTTTTTTCCCCTCCACTCGACTCCTATTTAAAGTCTCTCGCTGGCACCAAATCAAATATTTTATCATTTTACACAGCAGTATCCTGATAGATCGTATTTCTACAATGCACGAAAACTGGTTTTAGAGAGCACCTCCAGCAATAGCCATGCTCAGTTACGTTCTCAGGAATACATAAGGCATCAACAACAGTGGTTCTGCTAGTAACGCAAGGACGAACTAGCTTCTAGCCTGGCTGAATTTTTCCTCTGTGTTTTTACAGACTTTCTCCGTGGAGAATGAAACACCATGGCAAAGATGGATTACATGTAGTGATGCAGTATAATGTTGCATGCAGCAGAAATGTGGACTCCACGATTGAAGAAAAAAAAGAAAGAATATACGGGAGCTGACAGGTCTTTGGTGTTTCCTATTTCACCCACTGTTAAGACTTAAAAATACTTTCATTACATCGAAGTGTATTTTTCTATGCCAGACAAGTTCAAAATTGAAGCAACAGACTTCACTGCAAAAGGGGCCGAGGTGGGATTAAATATTTCCTAACAAGGAACTCGGTCAATTAAATTCATGATAAGTTGGTTCCAATAAGGTGAGAAGTGAAAGTACCCTTCCTAATTCCTATCTCTCCGTCAAGAATTGAGTTCTTGGTTTAGAACAGACTATTTGGGCAGAGAAGACGGAGACCGACTCAAGTGACAATTCAAATAAGAGCGAATGTCATTCACTCCAGATGATAGAAAAATAGTAACTAAAAAGAGTGAAACTTGCGATATCTCACGAGCAAGTAGCCTGTTATTCTCGAGATTTTACACAAGCTGTCAATTGTGTTCCAATACGGTACAAATCAGCGAATCACTGTGTTCTAAACTACGTGACCTCCTCATGGGAACCAACCTCATTATGATGATGATACTGCAACTGAACCTGCTGAGTGATTTCCCGAATCCTTTCGGGGTAGAGCTGGGATTCCAGGCTACGAACTTGATCCTCCAGCTGCATTCGGAGTCTTCGTTCCCGGTCCAACTGAACTCGAAGCTCAATCATCTCACGTCGGAGGAGCTCCGGTCCATGATCATCCAGAGGCTCTGGTGACATGCTGCCGATACCTTCATCCGATGATTCGTTTACACACACAACAACACCTAAAAAGAGACAAAAAGTTGGAAACTTAAATTATTGCTCAAAAGGTTTAACATCTGCAGAACCAAGAAATGTAAACACTTACGCACATATCGTATCAGGGGAGTTTTAACAATAATAATAGAAGTACTGCTTTTCACAAATTCAAGTGAGATTCGGATTTTGAAATTGAGTGAACGATTTATTTATTTTTTCTCCAAGAAGTTTTAGTCGGAGCCTGCACAGACCACAAAAACTTACTTCCAACAGTTCAAAAATTACTACCCGTAAAACTATTGAATAAGAAATTTGAACTGTTGATTTTAATCAATATCAATTAAAGAGTAATTAACAAGCAATTGAAATGTTCCAACGATAATTCCTTATCTCTACAAAAACTATACCGAGGAATAATAAATATTTTACCTTTTATCGCTTAACTGTCTTCTTAGACTGTCTTATTTTGTGCTAATCTAACACCACTATATTTTAAAGGACTAAAGCATATTTTGACGATTTAGGTTCTCTTAAAAAAAAATCCTTCTACATCAAGAAAAACTTGTAATCTATAACCACGTATTTGATTCATTACAAAGCTTCAAAGCTTTCCTCACAATTTTGCACCTACATAAATTGTGAGAATTCTTGGGAAATTCCACTACAATAGTTTCAAACTTTTCCACAGACGTTTCCCTTAAAGAAAAGTGAGAGACGAGACAGGAAACTACGCAAAAGTAAAATATCTCATGCTTTAGCGGTAAAGCTTTTTCCAGCTCAGAGTAGAAGAGATTAGACTATTCGTCTACCAATTCTTTTGAAACCTGACTGCAATCCTTACGACACGAAATAACGAAGAGTGAAGCAAATGCTTATTTCCTCCTCTACCACACTGGAAAAAGGTTTGCCGCCGGAACACAAGAATTTGTCAGAATTATACACTGGAGATATTTCTCTAGAGTATTCTTGTAGAATTATCCGCGGTTGCGTAGTTTCATTGGCCACCCACTCCGCGTGAAATTTACCTTATGATCAACTTACACTGGACTACAAATTACATTTCATCTGGCTGCAAACCCAATACACTTATACATGACGATATAGATTCACCAGTTTATGAACTATAGAATGGTCTTAGTTTAAAGACAAGAAAATAGGAAACGAATGCCATTTGGTAACTTTGCACGTCCCCTGAAACACACTACTTTTGAGTGCACTCAGCTCCGAAGTTATGCAAATTGGGGAATTTTGTTTAAAGGAACGTTTTTCCGAATCAATGGCAGTTTTTGTGCCTATTAATCCATCATCTTTTATTAATTTGTTGATCTACTCTACAACCATTATACATTTTGTCCAACAGTGAAATAAGTACCAAACAACTTTTCAATAATCTGTAGGTGAGTTATTTATTTTAGATAGGAAAAAAAGTTGACTAAACTTTACAGAAATAGAGAAAAATCACTATTTCCATTTTAGCACACAGTATGACCTAGAAAAAGTGAATTCTGAGAACACGCTGACGTTAGACAGTATGGAGAGACAAACTGGGTGGCGGGAGCCCAGAGTGTCAGCGCACCGCCTCTAACGGCATTATGTCTGGCTTCTTTAGATCGTAGTCCGCTACTTCTTAAATACCTATGAATTTATGAGTTTCCAATACAGCATATGGTAGTCATTTAACATTCAAACTAATAAAAGCGAGTCAACACAGAAATTGAGCCTAAACGGGTATCGAACCCGGAACCGCTCGTACTGAAAGCAAGAACGTTATCAAAAAGCTAACAGGTCTTCATCAGATTAACCACTTTCTAAGCAGAATTAAATACAATAACTTTCCGTGGGCCATTCAAGTCAAATGTTCAGATTGTCACAGAAAAGTAGTGGTGCATATTCAACCAAGGACTTACATAATAATAATCATCCACTGATGAACATTTGGTCCGGACTGACTGAAGAACAATCAATCTGGTTCTGTATGAGTTTTAGTTCCTCCGAAATGTACGCAGGTCGCCAGTAATGCAATCAAATTAGAACAATTTTCTACATGGACAATTGAAGCTTGTAACTTTTAAACCCATTGTTTAGGACTGAATAATATTGTTGGAAACAAAAGGGAAGGATGTTTTTTCTTAAAAAGATCTTTCAAGAGCCCTGCTTCATCAATACAAATTTCACATACGAGAAGACATGATTCGCGTCTGTGAAACAAAACATAATCAATAAATCTCTGTACAAAATATTCCTGGTCATGAAGTATTTAATTGCTTACACAATAATTGACATAACATTTCTTAAAAATTAAGATTTTTCCCTAACGATAAAACTATTACTGACCAGGATGGCAGGGTTGTTGTTCACAGTTCTTGTTTCTGGCGATCCTGGGTAGAACTGGTTCGGCTATATTATTGACGTAACCCTCAACGTCCCCAGCATAATGCAAGGGCGATTCTTTAACGAGAGGTGCAGCAATGTTCTCCCAATTTCCTCGAACTGCACTCTTTGAGGTTTCACAGCCCTCATCTACGATGGCGACCGCTCCTGAGAACAAATGAATCAACATTGAAATACTATACAAAATACTGTTTCTTTTTCTTTTAGGAAAAATCTTGAAAATACATTTAAATAAACTGCAAATAGAACGTTTCGTGGAAAAATTAGGAATTGGATTGGATTGCCGTATCAGTTTGTTCCAATGAGAATCCTCACAAAGAAATGCGGGAATTTTCCTCGATACAAGAACGGCCCAAGTTGAAACCGCAAACAAATTTATAGCCTGCACATTAATTCTACTTCGTACTTTCGACATAACGGCGTAAAACTATTTCACGATTTAAAGAAAAATAGTCTTACAAACCCAATTTATTTAATATAATCATCCAATATTTCTTTGACAAAATGAATCCACAAACATTCCTCTGTAGAGCTAGTTATACCGTATATTTACTATCCTAGATCTATATGGAGTATTATTATTTCCAGGTAATGACCAAACATTTTATAATTTATAACAATATTACTGTGTGCTACATTGAAAAATGATTACATTAATACAACCCTGTTGTCTCAAACATATTCTCAAGCTTTCAATAATGTTAACTGCAAGGAGGAGTGCTTTTCACTATTTGCAAAGCGTAAGCCACTACGAACCCAACTAATTAGAGAAGATAGGTGATCAAGAAATTACAATTAATAATTGGAGGTTGTGGGTGAATAAGACTTTAAAACGTACTAAGTACAGAGAAAATTATTTCATACTCTGATAAATTTATGAACATTAATAGCTAATTTTCAATGTATTTCGCCTTGGTTACCGAATGTGAAAAATGCAAGACTAAAAATTGAAACAAAACCTCTTGATTACAATCATTCGCGACCAGATCACGACACATCACAAATGCTATTAACATAAGCAATTCATTACCTCCGTCGGTTTTACGCTTTTTCGTGTTGCTGGCCTCTCCCTCATGTTGATTCAGAAGACGTTTCAACTGACAATTCTGAGACAAAAGTCGGGTCTTCTCTTGTTCCAGTTGATAGATATACTCGGCTGTTTGTTGAAGGATAGCAGCCTATAAGAAAAGAGAGATAAATTAAGTAATCACTATTCTTAAAAACCATTGAAAACGAACAATACCACCAAAATTAGCCCAATGCATTTCAAATAGGTACTGAACAACAAAATGAACTCGTATTAGAATACTTATGAGCTAGTTACATTTACAAAGAAAACTTAAAAAACTCATACCACAACTTTAATCGCCTGATGTATGGCTATTTTTTTTTTTTTTTTAAGTTCCTGTATAAAACGAATTTACATATTCCCAAATCCAGATACGAGGCACGTTATTACAATGTAAACAACTGCAGTACTTTTTGAAAAGTCTCCTATGCTGTACTTTCCCGAAACACAAGAATGAAACTAAGCACATCTGAGGAGATGCGAAACGAAACGTTGTCTACTGATGTAAAATAACTATTCTCCACTTCACCAATTCTCTATCTTAAATACCGATCATCCTTCGATGTTCCCCTGTTTCTCACCACCAAGCGAGAGCCGTGATGGTAACTCCAAGAGGTTCTATCCAACTAGTCTCAAAGATTTGTGATCAGTTGATTCTCTAAATCTTAAAAACGCTGTTTTTGGGGAATAACCCATGATGCACTAATAATAATTGGGGTAACCAAGTGTGTCAACATTTGCACGAAATGACATGTACAATCAGAAGAAATTTCTCTGGAAGTTCTGAACACGAGAGATAAACCTTCTGCGAAAACACGCTACCACTGAGCTGTCCCGCATAAGTAAAAACCAAATGGAATATCATGTACGTTACAATACTTTCGAAGAACACAGTTACAACACAAATGACGCAAGTTTATTCTAAAAAGAGCCTTACAACTGGATAAATCTGAATTCTTTTGTTTGTTGGTACCTCGAGTTTTCCTATTGTTATTTAACGACTTACGGTGGAGGCAAAAGGGTGAGAACTACATCAGTTCAGTTATGTAAGTCCATTTTTACACAGGAATTTATCGGCAATTTCTGCTATATTTGTACCTTTACGCTACAGGGCATGCATGACGCGTACACAAGCACATTTACATTAAAGAACGCCGGCTGGACGTTTTCCAACAGCTGAATCGATGTCAGCGCCACTCTGGTATGTGCGGCTGTCTGTCCTACTAGCTGATGGATGTACGAGAAAAAGAGATCAAGAATGGACAGCCCTAGACGACGCTCCCCCTACGAGCCCAGCTGAGGACGTACAACCAAGCAGCACAGGATTGGTCTACTACTGAACACAGCCACCCGTTTATCTCGCTGAGCATCTGCCAATAGCTTTTTACCAGTGTGGAAACGTGGCCTATTTCGGAAAACATCAATGCACTTACATGGTTCCACGAGGCAGAAGGAGGGGACGGCGCATTCCTTGTAAAAGAAGCACTGATAACTTGGAAGAAAAACAGTAAATTCATTCAAAGGTTCCATCACACTTTTCTTCTAGACCACTATTTTGTTTTCGTTGACTTTTAGTATTACCAATTACCACACTACTGGATAATAACTCACGCTGCAATTCTCTCTGTAGGGATAATGCGTTTCAATAGGTTAATTAATGCCTACATGATCCGCATAATTATCTCGGAAAAATAAGCTATTGTGTATTTTTTACACTTCTAATGTCAGTGTGTATTCTTTACCTCAATCCAGATAAACTGTTTCCCTCATCCCCTCCCCCACGAAAAACAGCAAGGGGGAAAAAGCTTCGAACTTTATTTCATACAGGTTTCTATTACCATTAAGGACTACGGATATGTAAGCAACTTATTCGGGTTTTCAATCGTAAAGTATGGAAGTTATCGAAATATGCCTGTGGGGAATTTTGTGCACACAATATTCAGAAACTCATGACTGCCGCGTTATTTATGTCTGAATACCTGATCCAGATTATTGAACCTCTATTAAATTTCAGCGTAAGATTTGTAGAATGGAGAACTAAAGGTCAGTTTCACTCAATTCTTCCGACTGCCACCCGAACAATACTAGAACATAACACAATGTACCAGGAAAGTACCGGAAACTACCAGGAAAGTACCACAATGTACCAGGAAAGTACCACAATACTAGAACATAACAGGAAAGTACCGGAAAAGTCTGAATGTGTTTTTGATGAGTATAACAAGTGACCTACATTTCTTGGCCACTTAACACAGCAGTAGCCGACAGTCTATTCATAACCAGTCTTACTTCACATGAAAAATACACTTCTTATGAATTCTAAAAATAACCATCGGTTGGCCTCAAGACATAAGTGCTTTCTGATTATACGCTTCCTTCCAGGAAGTCGTCACGCATTCTTGTTCATAAATGACCATGACAGAGCGAGAGACGTAATTTCTCTATCAGCATAAGCTGATTAGCACCAGTTTTCTATTCTCTACATACAATGCTGTTTCACTATCAACAGAAATTTAGTTCCATTATCTAATAATCCGAGGATCTCATGCGAATACCGCTGCATGCCCTTTTATTTATTTCCCAATCTCAAAATACAGTTCAATTTCGTTAAACAATTTTACACTGGGTACGTAGCACGGGACAGGCTTTCGGGAGTAATCGCCCGTGGGCTTATCCAAGGTACCGGCGGGGAGAGCAAAACATCAGTCAGGATGGCCGGTACGGGGAATCGAGCTCGGTTCCTTCCGATTACAAGGTAAGCACACTACCTCGTCGGTCTACTCTACCACCTTCTTATGCTATATGAACTTCAGACCTACTGAAAATTAACAAGATAGCGAGCTGACACTGAAGACGCATGTTCGAGGTACGGCGAGGAAATCTAGCACAAGAAATAAATAACCACACCAGGCGGAAAAAATATTTCTAATACTTCAAAAATCAATTTCTGTCTTCGAAACATAATTACTTTCATTCACAAGAAAACAAAATTATTTGTCGATTTTATGACAAACGATGTCCTTTGAGGAATGTCAGGGATAACTGCAACACTTTCAGCTGCTGTTCTCCATCCCGAATTTAGAATTTAAGACCTTTAGTCATCTTAGGCTCAAGACTTGGAGCGGATGTTGAAGGTAGACGGTCAGGGACTCTTGTAGGTACTATCCCAGCATTTGATTGATATGTTCTGAGGAAAAACCTCAGTCACGATGGTCGGCCACTGGGATCGATCCCAGGATCTCCCGAATATTGTCAATGCTCTACTAGTGGGCCACGGCCGCTCGGTTTTTCTATCCCGAGATGTGTATATGATAAACAACACTCGCTCATTCTTTGGGAGTTTTCTGCGAGTGTCATGGGGGCTGAATTCAACACTTTCAGCTTTTTCATTGCCGTTTGAAACAATCTGAACTTTAGTCACATGCAGTCTATAACAAACAAACAAAACGATCAGTAACTGTCGCGATTTTATCAGTTCGCAAAAATAGTTCAGTTTTAACAATTCACTATTCGGGTCAATATGACACACGGCGTTGTGATGTAACTGCCAGCAAGGAATAAAGTATACAAATGTTTTCCCTTCTTCCCACATTTGAAACCGAGTGCACAACTCTCACTTTCTAACACAGTCGCGTGTAGAGGTTCATTATCATTCTTAATGAGCTGTGAAAACGGGTTATGGGAATACGGTTAAGTCACAGCAACGTGGAACATATTATTTGACTCCACAATTTTCCACGCAATCACAAATTAGTAGAAATATACAGATTAAATTAAAAAAATTCCAGAAAGTTTCAAAATAGAAGCACCACGTTTGTAACGGTACAGTTACCAAATGCAACCGACACTACAAACCTGACATAATGGAAGTCATTATCACTTACGGGATTGGAACCAGATGCGGAAAGTAATTAACCTCAACTGGTATCGAATTAACCTCACATTAGGACGGAACAAAAAGAGCACATGTGTGATACATACATACAACTGAAAAACTATAAAAAAAAAAAAAAAAAACTTTGAAGCTGAAATGTCTGCTAAAACAGTCTTTTGCCGTGTTCCTGTCGTTTTCAAATACAATTACCCAGGCGCGGATCCAGGGGGGTACTATAGCCCCCCTTGACGTCCAGGTATACACTGGATAAAAAATTACATTCAATCATACTGGATAAAGTGACAACTGTGGTTTACCCCCCCCCCCCGATCACATCCTGGATCCGGACCTGCAGTTACCCAAGCGCTTGGTAACGAGGGTTACGTTTGGTATTAAAATAAAAGGTTTGAAAATGAGCACCAAAATATTTAGAAATTTTGGAAAATTCAGTAAGAACAGAGTACGAATCACGCTTTAAACACGTGAACTATTATAATAGGCATACAACTTATGAAAAAAAAAAAAGCCGTTACCGTGCTCGGGATTCGATCCCGGATCATCCAACTACCGACTGAGCATTCTAAAATTGTACCACTACGGCACTGAGCATAAGATTTATTACACACTGAAATACGTAAAAATAGGAAAATAAAACTGATTTCCCTCAAACTAAGTTCTTTTTAAAATTTCTCTCACATTAAAGAAAGGCATTTTGCGTAAAATCCGGAGTGTTCTTCCGTCTTCCAATGGCCAAAAGAAAATCTACATTTATCTATAAGCAAAACATAAGAATTCTTTGGATTACAGACGGTCAGTAGTTCTAGAAACAAACATGTACACAATTCGTATTCGTTCCCAACAATGACACATAGAGCTTCCACTTCTGCTGCTAGCCATTGTGATGTCTTTCAACAGCACCAGGTGAATGCAGGGATGATACACAGATCAAGACCCTGGACGTTATCTTCCACATTCTTCTTGAAAGTGGCCCGCCAGGAACGTCATTCTCAGGCTTCAGCCTATCTAGCCCATAGAAAATAGATTTTTGTTCCAAGACTTCTGTAGAGTTCAAGACAAGCTTCATTGTCTCGTACCAAGGACCACTCGATTAAAAGATAACACACTATACTACAGCTGAGGCCTTGCTACGTTTAGAAAGTAAAAAAAAAGGCACTCGAATGACTCATTCAAGTGCATTGTCACGCATCCAGACACTGAAATACTCCTATTACATAATAATATTGAACGTACTACATTTTTCTAAAATAAGCCTTTGACAACACTACTTCCGCTAGTATTAATACTATCCTTGTCAGACTTTACATAACTCTTCTTTAGATCTCAACCTATCAAACACATGATAAAAGCACAAGCCATGCCACCAGACAAAATCAGAGAGAAACAATATATAAATTCATAGGAAGTTTTTGACTGACAGCTGTGACGAACACAAAAATGTTACATGAAAACGAAAAAGAAATAAGTAGCAATCCAAACTTCTGAAGAAAAAAAAAAAAGCCACGAGCAATAAAAACTAGACGAATGACAATGTGTATACTTCAGACGACGCAACAAATGTTTCAAGTTCTGAAAGACGAACGAAAGGAAATAAGTTCTATTCATGTGTAAATTTCTCGGGACTGCCTGCCCTTTTCTTACGCTGAACATGTCCTTCTCCCTCCCGTAACACGTTCTTTGTATGTATCAACAAGAAATCAACGGTTCGTAGGACTAAGAAGAAGACAGACTGTGGATTTAAAAACTTCCGTTATCGTAGTGGGATCTCGGTGGGGGGAAAGGCGCATGTACCAGCTGTCTATTGTGGCTAAAGACATTTCCTGAATTCACGCAAAGACTACTATTAAGTAACTGCAAATGTTCTTTTATTTGTTGTATAGGCTGTTTCATCACTCCTCTAAAATTGAACATAAACAGCTGTATGAGCGGCCATAACTTGGTCGGACGTTGAATTCACATTCAGGAACTCCTGGGTTCGATACCAGCGACGACCATCCTGTTTTTGTTTTTCAGAGGGCAGGGACCAGGACATTGGACGGGATGGTACCTTCAATAGTTTTGTCGGTGAAACTAGCTACTTTGAGTACTCATTTAACGACAAAAGGTTCTCACTTTTCTATTGTCTCCATAACGATTTAGCTAACTTTTGTGCATGCTTTATCGAAAAAAAAAAACGCCTCATTCTAACACTGGTAAGGTAGAGTTTCAGCTACTTCTGGCTTGTTTAGTTATTTTCTAGTGATTATTGTTGGCAACACTGCTGGCAGACTTCTTTCCCCTTGCACTGCTCTAGTCTGACCTAAAGGCCATAAAATAAACCCCAGTAGTGACAGTTGTGCAGTGCCCCCCCCCCGACAATTATCACGAAAGCCACTCTTAATTATTTTAATATTAAAAAGCGTGTTAATTTCTAAAAAAAAAGGGGGGGGGCACCACACCACAGTTGGAAATAGAGGGCTCAGTTGTACGTGGAGCGATATGCATATGACGGGTAAAGTAATTGAACCTACGTTTATACTACTTTATATTGCTTCTGTGCGGCTGGTTCTAAGAAAAAAATACTTATTTCTGTCCATACCACAACACACACACAGTGTTTAAGGAGACAAATGCTCGAACATTAAACTTAGGAATAAATACATGCGCGAAGAAAATCTGTGTTTGGTAAGTCTTACACCACGAGGACAAGTTTACTATTGAACTTCCTACACGATACACTGATTTAAGCTTTACGCTAAACTCTGGATCTCAACTGAAAGAGTCGCTCCCTTTTCCGCTCCCATCATCAACGGATATGTTGCGTATTAGGTTAACTATTGAGAATACCAACAAAAGCTATTAGGGTGGGGTTGACGGGTGCTGTACCTCAAAGAAAGGTTTTCTTTCTATACACGTAAGAACGCTCTTTCTTGAAGGACTCCCTCCGACCGAACGTAAGACATCGGACCACCTGGCACTTAACACCTGGATGTATACGGAAGATTTCAAGGATCATATAAGCAAACCTACATCTGATGATGTTGGAAGCCAAGCTTCCATACAAATCTTCATTTCTTTCTTTTTTCAAATCAAGGATTCAGATGTTCATGGATAAATGTATTAACACAACCAAGAACTTCTACTACAAAACAAGTACTCTTTCGTGTGAATTCCAGGATATGGCCACTACATTAAAAAATTGAGATTGCATTTAGACACACACCCCGCCCTAAAGGCTCAATACATTTGCTTTCCTAAATTTATATTCCTGGATAAAATGAACGAAAACGTTTAAGCATACTATCCTACAATCAATACCTCAACAGTAAGACTGATTCTAATTTTTACATAGCCTGTCCTCTACAGCATCTCCTCTCAGACCGAGATCGATTCAAAAAAAGAGTGATATTTTAAAAGTAGGTTTAATCGAGTTTTGAGTTTCCAGAATCTTATTCCGTTCTAACAGTTCCTTTAAAGGAAACTTTGAAACTGCACCTGTGGTGGTACCAAACACAGCAGCTTGACACTGAAGACCGAATCTCATAATTATAGTCAGCTAAGCTTCCTTTCTTTTTATGAGAAAGCTTTGCTTTGACCTAGTGTCGACCACGTAATTATCATGACATAATGATAAATCAAGCAAGCCTTGGAGCGTCATGTGGCGGGTAAGTGGTACCAGCTGACAGATGCGCAGGAGCCACCTGCAGGCAGGCTCTGGCACCTGCAATGTGCGGTTTCATTTCTCCAGAAATAACTCTTTCACAATTCGTAGAAAAAGATACGGACTAGTTTTCTTCGTAACTCCTTAGTAATGTTCCCGGTTTGTGATGCGCCTTGCAACCAAGGTTACTCGGGCTCGACTCGCGGTAAGGATAAATTGAACATAGTGGTTCGGTTGACCTGTTTAATCTTCATTTGATGGAAGATACTGACAAGACAAAACCACCTTCAGTTTATCTGGATCATCAAATGGAGTGACATCATGCTACAACACTAATCACTATCCAAATTATTAAGACATTAAGAAAGATGGCAAATGACTACCAATTTTACTTCCATAGCTTTTCCGAAAATTATTATTAATTAATACTCTTTACCAAAAGGTCCTAGGGACTCCTTCCTACAGAATGAGAAAGCATCTGACATTTGCAAGTGAGAATCATTCACGGGAACAGCTTTTAAATCTTCCAATGTGTTTCTAAAAATTTCCTCTAAGAAAGCGCTCCTCGTTCAAAGTAACATTTAAGTAACGCAAGTGAGCATATATACATTTATGACCGCAAGCTGTAAAATAATTAAACATCGGGAAAGCCACCTGCCAAAATGGGTTCCTAATCTACTTACGAAAGAGCATGAACACCTGCCGTGCGATCAATTCAAGGTAAAAAGGTACAGGTATTCCCTGTATAATGCGCACACGCCATGTGAACATGGAAAAGATATATTAATGGCTAGTCAGTAAAAAAAAAATAGATGCAAGGTTACGCATCGAAATCGCGACATAAAAAAAAATCTTCAGAACTGATCTGGGTTCAATTCTCGACTATAAGGCACATTAGCACACAAAAAGATCATAGGGGGAGGATTTGTTCTGACGGAAAAATTTATGGTTTTATCTAGGAGGGGGGGGGGGGCTTAAAATTTTCTCCACCGCTATATATGTTCGCAAACTTCTTGAAACTCTTTTCCGCTAGGTTGTAACGTACGCCAAGACGCAGTTAGTATGATTTACAAAAACAAATACTGAAGACAACAAATCTGACGTATTTTGTCAGTACAAGCCCTTTAATTTTCAGAGAAACAAGTGGAAATTTAATAGTACTAGCTCCAGTTGCAAGGGTCGCAAACTCAGGTATGCCACCTGCTGTAGCAAATTCAAGGTTTAAAACAATACGTCCAGCCTCTAAAATACACTCTGTTCACTCCCTGACTTCTGCAAGTTTAAACATTTTATCATGACATTCTTCGATTTTTCCAGAATTTCCCGACCTTTCCAGGTCAGTGGGAATTCTACTAATTGAGGTGGTCCCTTGGGGAGGTGAAACTTTTGAGAGATTTTAACTATCTTCAACATATATAGACTTGCAATACATTACAGCTTTAGGCGGCTGTAAATAATACAGCTCTTGTTCTTTGTGCACAAAATTCAACCAGATATCCTTTACCTAATCATGCACGTCAAGTACTGTATGTCGTTTGTTCAGCGTAAACAACAACGCAAAGACAAATCTAATACAAAATTAATGTTTGCCGGCCACGTGCTGCTTCCTGTACGCTGGATGAAAAACCTTGTCCTATGAAAATGGAAAGCCAAGCCAACCATCCATGCTGTTCCAGACGGATTGACGATTATAAACTGCGCATGCCTAAAATAGTCCATGCCTGCTCTTGTTCTGTAATTCCAACCTGCAGGCGACCGCCACTGACCTCATTGCATAAAACAATGTTGCCACGTCGAAAGAAAAAACAAAACATACTACTTTCGCTTGCGAAGTATATTTTCTTTGGAGTCGGATCCAATAACACTAGCATTTATTCCCAGCAAAAATAAATTTTAACTTCTACCATTCTTATTTGTAGTAAATTACATGTGTATTTAAAATATGAATGGAGTGTGCTATTCTTAGAATTTACATGTGAACATAGGATGAATGTAATGCTCGAACTTGGAAGTTAAAATAACTACAGACATTAATGATCTAAAGCTAAGAACACTTAATTGTTAATTTGTAGGAAGGTTTTCTTTATAACGGGTTGTACTTTTATGTTTAGGAAAGGATAATTTTACGTTCTTTCGCTGTGCTTTTTTCTCTCCTCTTCAACCTGCGGCGCCTCAGGGAACAAAAATACCTCATTACGGTCGCACGCGAGTGCATACACAAGCTTTGGCCACCCCTGATTTTCAGGGTCGCGGGCATTCCACTGTTGTGAGCGGCAAGCTGGGAAAAACTATTCACGGAATACACGCCATTGTCTCTTGCGCAACCAGACGAAAGAAAGAAACAAAAAGGTTTCAGCGGTAATCAAGCATCACAACTGACTGCGGAAGTTTACAATATTGCTGCTAGTTTTGTTTACTTGGAATGTACACATACGTTGGGTTATTCTTTTCGCAGCGATTCCACACACAAGGTTTCTTTTCTACCATGTTTTTACGTGGAACTGCAGAAAACAATGTACAACATTTCGTCTGGTGTTCGCGTAAGCAGCATCTCCCGAAGTATGTCCTTATAATAAGAACCCATCTTGTACACTTTCAACGTAAATTTAGTCCTCCAGGTAACAACTGCCTGCTTAATACACTGAAGAACAAACAGGCTTCTCCGAAAGAACAGAAACCACTTAATTTAAATACAATTCTAATTAAAATTCTCCATCACAAATAGATGGTTCCTAGTGTATATGGTAAAGTAACTAACTAACCAACTCTATGGCTTATGGAACTCGCAAGTTCATCGCCGCAGTAACAAACGTTCGCCATTGGATTCTATCCTGGGCAGTACCTCCGGAATATTTTACCCAAGAGAATCCATGAACCATCTGTTACTATTTCTTGACATGTTTTAGCGGTGTAGAGTTGTCAGCTCTACAACCTCGCAGTAAAGGTAGACATTCAAGATGTCGCCCTCTGTCCATCTCTGAGCCTTGCCGATCTCATTCATCTTCAGCCTCAGAGTGGTAATGGTGATGCTGCTTCCCCTCACCATGATATTTTTGTTCGGGGTTATCTTCCCCTAGCCTTTGTAGATCCCTCTACTAACTGCAAGGCAGCAGTACTGGTTTTGGTCCGCCCCGGAATATTTCCGGTACCCACCATATCTGGTCGGCATTCCCCTATCCGCCACCTGGGGAGGCGCCTGGTGGAAGACCAATAACTCCAAGTATATGGTAAAGTAGGGTAGGAAAAGGGTACTTACAATATCAGTATTCAAAGATTATAGAAATGCCACAAGCACACAATATGTGCCAACGTTTCGTCGAAGGTGTGTTCACACAATGGGAGAGGAGACGTACCGTACAGACAGGACTACTACTAGGGAGCGACGATGTTGCAAACTGAAATCAGGACATAATACAAAATTTTCCCGTCTCCATAACCTGCCTTCAGTTGACAACATGGTCGCTCCCTAGCAGCAGCAATCCTCTCTGTCAGTCTCCTTTCCCATTATGTGAACACGCCTTCGACGAAACGTTGCCGCATATTGTATGCTTGTGAAATTACTGTAGACTTTGAATACTGATATTGTAAATACCTTTTATCTACCATCTTATATACATCTTACAAACTATATATACATACATTTTCTCTCATAGAAAGCCCTATAGGAGATAGTCAAAATATAAATATAGCGTACAACTTTCCAACGCCCTTATTACAGTGAATAGAGGTTTAGTGCACCGTTTCGCAAAACCACATTAAAAAAAAAAAAAAGGAATGAATTTTATTTATAGCATTTAGGTCTAAGGCTCAGGTCGGGATAGGGGAGGGGAAAGGATTCGGGAATATGTAGGCCAGGACCTACGTTGAAGGTGCCATCCTCGCATTTACAGGAAAACAGTGAGGATGGTCGGCCCATGGATCCAACCTACGACCTTCCAAATACTACGCCAACGGCTCGGTACCTTTTTTTTTTAAATATTACATACTTTTTTTTTTTTTTCTAGAACCACTTCGTGATTTTATGTTCAAAAATTAAGTATACTTGAGGCCAGAAAGAATTTCTGAACTACTGTTATAGGCCTAATAATAGTAATTAGGTTAAAAATGTAATTTTCATCAAATTCTCTGACATTTTCAGGACTTGTATACTGAATTCCTTGACTTTTGCAGGTTTTCCAGGTCGGTGGGAACCCCGTAAACAGGAATACGTCCGAAGGAAAATAGACGTCTGTTTACTATTACACTCAAGCCTCGTTCATCCGACACGTACGATTTTAGAACAAATCGTTTCAAAATACCTGTAGACCTACATCTAATGAGCGCGTCTAATTAATTCTCTGCAGTATAAATGGACAGTATTGTATTGTATTTAGGCACTTATAACATGAAAAAAAATCGTAAATCTGATTTATCGAGAACTTATTGATTAGCATCACGATCAAGGAGAAAATCATTTTTTGCTAATTTTGCAATCCCATTGTTCTTAAGGTTATGGAGCTAAGTTTGAATAATATCCTTCAATTATTTCACTTATGAGATTTTGTTGTGTAGAGCCACCATATTTAACGGTTGAACCAAAAAAGACAATACTTGACAACTTTGTTCGAATTTATTTATATCAACTTTGTCTTCCGGAACAGAAAGGGGAAGGATGCGGGGAAATCAGTCGTGGCCTCATTTAAAGGAACCATCCCGACATTAGTCTGGTGTGAACCCCTTCCTGCTGCTAGCCATCCTTCAATTTTACCAGGCGAATGCTGGGATTGCTTTGGGTCCTACGGCTTTGTTAAAGGCTTTGGGTCCTACGTTCTGCTTACTTATCCAACAGACTAAAGTAATGACGAAAGTTGCTGAAGCTTCGGGTGATGTGTAGGGTATAAGGACGATAAACTTCTAAATGGAAGTAACAGGTTCTTCCTTAGAAATACAAATCTAGCAACTAAAATGTTATGAAGACCTGTTTTCTGTTTCATAAAAGCCACAATGAATTCAAAATGCATTGTTGAAATCCCGTAATAACACATTTATACAACAGTAAACAAACTACAAAATGTATGTTAACTTACAAATCCTACACACAGCGAATGGATTAACAGATGGTACGAATCGACAATGGACGGAAAAAAGAAAATCGATCCTGTAGACTTCAGCTGGTCTGTCAATCCCCTGGTGGGACGGTCATTGTCCTTCCTCCCCGAAGTGAATTAAAAAAGGGTAGCGCAGCGTGAGGTCTCGAACATTGGATAGGTCATGGCTGACGCTGTTATGCGTTTGCTTTCTCTGCGTAATTATAGCGGCAGAACTGAAACCTGTACTGGTCGAAAGGAAGACGATGTTCCACAACCTTGATTTTGTTACTTCTAGCGGGCATTCCTCAATATACATTAACATTTCCTGTCTCTTTGGTTTTCTTATTCATTACGCCGGATCTTCTTGCAAGGGTACACTTTATAAAATTCCGTAACACTGCAATTTTCAACAGATAAAGTCAATAAAGATAGAAGTATGTGTAAACAAATTAATTTTAAAAATTAAAGAGCTCTTGTGAAAGAGTACTTATTTAATTTCGTGAAAGTAGTTAATTTAGCCTATCGTGAAGCTGAGAATCAGTCGTTACTTCATATCTATTCTATTTGATTGCCTAAACAGCACACGATACGACTTTCGTGTGAAAGGAATAGATCTCAGTGCAAGCAAATTTCACACTACCTAAATAAATTAGACATTCAAGATAGAAAACACTAGGAAAGTTCCTTGCAACACGCACTATATGTTTATTTAATGTATTGTGGCGACTATACCATGTATTGTACACTAGAAAAAAAACATTATTCGATAGTGACATGAAAAACAGATGCAAGTTAATACAAATCCAGTAACTAACCGTCTGTGTGTCCACAGCAAAGTAAGGTGGTGCAACAGAACTTCGCTACTGTAAAACTTCAAATCCCACAAATTACGCCTTTGACGCAAGAAATAACGAAAACTGGAGGATATGTAAGCATTTCAAGAACTACGCATTATGCACGACCGACAGGGACGTATGCAGACCCCCCCCCCCAAAAAAAAAAATTCAGATTTGTGAAATTAGTATTTACGTAAATTTCATCACACACAAGTTGAACCCCCTCTCGCAAGCGGCTGAACCCTCCCGAAACAAACTTCTGGGTCCGTGCCTGACCACCGGTACAATATGTTTCAAGAGCTACAAACTAACTGACTTACTATCAGCAACATCTAAGCAACAAACTGGATGTCCCTGAAGCCTGACAAATGTATGTGAAAACAGGGGGGGGGGGTCCTTAATGCGGGTAACTTACACCTCAAACTGAGTGAAACGCGAGTATTTAAAGCAACGAAAACGCTTGAGCTTTATGCGCAATGTTAAATACGTAAACGGTTTACCTCCCTAAATCTGAAAGCAATACAGCACGTTTTGTTTACATTAGTACATTATAACGAAATTTCTTATCAAGAGAATGATTTTGTGATAAGATCGATCTCTACAGTACTAGCCGGAGACGAACTCCTATGAAAATTGGTTATCCCGAAAATGAATGAGGAATGTCTACAAGAAGTGTTTAAAAAAAAAAAAAAAAGCGTCCATTAAATGAAGACAATCAGTTTTACAACACAATAGTCAATTTTATAGGTTCCCTTTTAAGTGAAAGGTAGCCGACCACCAAAAAAGGAAGTTCATAAAAGCGCTGCGGTACTAAACCCAAATATGTTTCACTTCGTTTCGCTCTGCTCAGCCACCATTTAAATAGCTACCTGGATTTAGCATGGCTTCCCTCTGCTCTAATTTGCCCTCTTTTTTTTTTTTTTAACACTTTCTTCCAAGAGAACGCTGAGTGGCTACCGTACAATAACTACCCTCAAAGTGGCTATAATTTACGCTATGTTTACTTAATTGTCCTTGACCTGTGAAGACAACAACAAAGCGGGGAACGATTTGACCAGATACTAGCACCCAGCCCAGTGAGCATGCAGAGGAAAATTCGCATCGTGTCATGTGTGAAGGTCACACCAAAGCAAGCACAGATACCACATACACCCAAACTCACAACATGGAGTTAAGAATTTGAAACCACTACGACTACCTGGAATTTGATTTTTCTTTTTTAAATAGCCCTCTGGCATCTTGGACCCAAGAAGGGACATGCGGACTGTTGATTTACGTTGCGAGTACTTTTGCAACGGACAGTTAAAAAATTACCAACCTGGAAAGAGGAGAACATGACTTCCATCCCGCATTGAAAAGAGCTTTCTACGAACAGATTGATCTCAAAAGCTAAGGGTAACTGAAGTTCAAGGTTTAGAAATCCGATAAACTTATCGTCCGTCACCTATGAGTATTAGAAAAAACAAAGCCTGGGATCCTGGAACTCCACAGCCAACAATACTCTCTGGCTGCGACCACCCATGAAAATACTAATATAGAAAGTAATGAATGCACTGCAATTTTCATCGAAAGTTTTAATTATTGTGAAAATATGCTCATTAATTTAGCGTTGTCTAATCAGTAATATCATATCGGTATAGTTCACTTTTGTAGTTCAATCACAATACTTGCTACTTCATGTCACTGCTATTCTGCCTACTTCTAAATCATGGTTTACTAGCCTATTTAGTAACAAGAAATGAGAAACCGAACATCAAACTAAAAAAAAAAAAAAAAAAAAAAAAAAAAAACGCAACTTGAAATTTGAGACATTTTTTCCAAGACATGAGAAAATGAGTAGCCCATTTCCAAAGGGGTCCGTCCTTGTCCCAAATAATCACAAATTGAGTTATTAGTACCATTCGATTCCTTCAATAAATCTGCACAGAAATATATATGGGATTATAACGTTTCTAAAGTCATTAAAAATAAATGTAAAGTTTTTGGCCAGTTTATGGCGCGTCGTTTAGCAGTTGTGTTCTACAGGATCACAATGCCCCTTGTCCAATCAACTTTGCAATCAAATTACTATTTCCATTTCCAAAGTGTTTTTTGTCCATCGTTTGTAGAAACAAACACCCGTCGTAATTTGGTTCTAAAAATACATTCCTTTTGGTTTGTTTTATTATACAGATATTGACAACACTGCTTTTGGTAGTAATAACAAATGAGCAACGAAATTTGACGATCAGATATTCTGCTACAACGTGCTGACATTTGGTCTTTTTCATTGTTGGTAGCTGTATTGTTTAGTCATCAATAATTCTATGGTGTGCAATTTTAAATACTAAAAGTTATTCTTAGCAACACTGAAAGTACGTGGATCATGAACGTAATTCTGTCAACGAAGCTGAACTTGCAGTGAAACGGGGAGAGAACGTGCGGCTTGCCACTACAGGTCAAGGATGTAAGAAGACGCGTAATCCTGCCATGCGGGAGAAGAATAAAGCAAAGAAACATAGACATTCATCAAAGAAGCTTCCTTCAGTTCCAGAATGTAACCATAAAGAGAGGAAAGTGTTCTGCTATGACATTGCAAGACGTCCGTAGATTCCACCAGAGGTTCTACCCCACCCACTGTTCCTACGAAACGCTTGAAGTTAATCAAGATAACCTTATTTTAAAGTACATTAATAGTAAATCACCCAAACGACGTCACAGAGCTAGGAGTGAACGAAAGCAAGTGAACAAATATATTGGAACAAGTATTACATGCCCGTCAAGCGAGGTAATTCTATGCAACAAATCCAAATTTGTCAACGTGCTTTCCTTAACATTTTAAATATCAACAACAAAGAGTGCAGAGTGTGTAAGGCAACACGCCACAAAGGGGTTTGATTACCTGCAAAAGAATATGGAGGTGGTGATCATCGCATTTGATACAGATAAGCGCATAGATGTTAAGACATTTATCGAATCCTTGGTGCCAATAGAGAGCCATTATTGCCGAAATACACATATTAACAAGTCGTATCTTGATTCTATTCTCAGCATTCAACGTTTGTGCATAATGTATAACCATGCATGTAGTGATGAGAACCTTAAAGTGAATTATGAGTTTTTTAGACAAATTTTCTGCAATGAATACAATATAAGCTTCAAAACAGCATCTACTGATAGATGCTCGAAATGCATTCAATATGAAGAGAGGCTTTAAGGTGGAACACAACAGATCCCTACAGATTGAATTTGAGATCCACAAACGGAAAGTCAAGAATAATAATTTGCCTGTATTAACAACATTTTTTCAATAAACTTAGTATTCGGTAGAAATATAAAAACAAACAAGTTCCAAAACGCCCCTTGACTACACATTTTTATCCCAATATGAAAATATTATACGCATACTATGTACATGAACTATATTTACATATTAATTCAACAAAGCACACTAAAATATAGTCTGCTTAAAAATCAAACAACCGTTTTTTTTAGTTTCCCAAAATTTTGTTTTCGTGGACAAGTGCCCTTTTGGAAATGGGCGACTCAAATGTTACATCTCAGTCTCGTAATAATCGTGAAAATAAATACAGTTACTGCTACCCCGCTTTAGGTATTGTTTTAGATGGTAATATCCATCCAAATCATGGACATTTTCTCCAAGTCATTTTTCATTCAAAAACGAACTTATCATTTTCGTGCTTGCTAGAGCCTACTCTAATTATAATACCGTGCTTATGTTTAGAGTTTGTCCATTGCAAGGAAGATTATCTCATGCGAAGACGAATTTAAAGCCCAAACACTGAATTTCACGGAACAATCTGTGACGTATAATCACAACAATAACCACGTGAGACTGTATTATTTTTCTTTTTAAAGTCGCCTCCAAATGTATTACTTAATGCGATCGTAATGGGCAAAGCGCACAACTGAAGGACAAACCTTTCAGCGTTTTATCACCCGAACACGCAGCATACTTATACAAGGGTTGTTGTAGTACTTTCAAGGAGCTACACCTGTTCACTTGACAACACTGCCTCCGGCACGGCAGCTGATTATATCGTACAGGATGCGGGCAGGTGAAAGAACCTATGCCCTTCTAAAGACAACGGAGCGAGGGTTGCGTAGAAATGCTACTGCAAATGGAGAAAGAAAAATAATCAAGGAACAATTATTGCAGTACGAAATTACGATGTTAGGCAGCACGCTGTCTGCACTGACATACTTAGGCTCTATTTACCTATCTCTTAAAGGATATTTTCTCTAAATATTATGCAGAACCTCTCGTTCCTCTTAATAATAAAAACACCTGTTTTCTGCCATGACAGTGTGTTTGTGGTACCTTCCCTACTTCGACACAGCTACTGTACATACATGGGCCACTCAGACAGCTATGGCCTGCGCTCATCTTGTCTGAGGGACTTCCTCACAGAGTACTCTTCTGAGGAGCAGATATGACAACGGGGCCTTTGTCTTGGTACCACTTCGGCAAATAAACCTAGAAAACCTCAATCAGTATGAACGGAAACGGAACTAGTTCACTATGAGCATGGGACTTTTTTTTTATACCTGTCATTAACACAATGTTACAATAAAAGATTTCCCTATTGGCTTGTAAGAATTAACTTAAAAAAAAAATGTCGTATTTCTAACATCCGTAGCATTATGAAGCAACATAGCCAATTGATAATTTCCCACGGTCAATTAAAAAAAAAAACCGTATTTAAGCACTGACGTACGGAAACCACAAAACTACACCAAGATTGTTTCCAACTGAATGGGACCAATACAGTAGACATGTTTTCAAAACTGCGTCAACTTGAAAACAATTTCTCTAAAAATATTTCATATTACTTTGTCTCGATCAATAAGAAAAATACCAATTTTACAAAGTGACGTCATGTAATACAGTCGCCATTTCCGAATCCACAACAGCAACGACGAGACGCGACGTCACAACTTCCGCTCGATTGGGTTAAAGCGCGGGAAAATCACGTGACAGGCATCGTGGCTAGATACACAGCGGTAGCGCTTTCTCTCTCTCTACCCACCCACACAAACGCCACTACTTCCAGCATCCAACACACGAAAGGGCTGAGTCAACAATGTCCGCCATTTGACCTTCACAGCGGGTACTGGCTTAGCGCAAGAGTAGGACGCCTGGCTGTTTATTAGCACACGTTGGCACGAAGCGACGTCGTGTGTACAGCATTTATTCAATGAATTACACGGATTACATGAACGCCAAGCTAGCCATGAAAATGATGGTTTATCTCGACGCTAACCTTCAAACCATTTCCCACTGGCGACAAAGTCAACTAGAGCCTTTATCAAGATAGATTTTAAATAGCTGCGAATGAATCACCATCACGTGCTAGTTCCTATATTATTTAGACAGAGGAAAATGATTCTGAGGCGAGAAGCCACACAAAATGTAATCCAACATTCTGCTTGTGTGACATCACAGGGCATCTATGCCATGTTTTTTTTATCGTTGCAGTTTATCTTCAACGATATAAAACTATACAAAAACGTCACCAAAAATATTTGTCCGCTTCCCTTTTCTGTCCACTAATACTTTTATAAACCACATTCACTTTTTTGCTTTACCTGTCTGTTAAGTGCTTAATGTTCGATGATTATGCAGAGATACCAATGCGAAACGCCACGGATATGGCATCTAGTCAAAAGAGATTAGCAATTTACCCGAGGTTTCAACATACAAGTGTAATATTTTAGAAGTAACACCAACGTATATCATACATAACCTGTTCGTACAGGAGATACCAACAAAAGTTAGCTACGCTAATTGTCAAGTCCTTCAAAAATTGAATAGTATAATTCCGAAGTTACATATAATGAAATATAATACCATACCGGTATTGACCAGATCATCTTCGGCTCCCCTACCACTTGCGGTTAACTAAACATTGACGTTCACTGCCAGATTTAAGAAATTTTCTTCTGCGTTGCCATTTTCTCAAAGGAGGTGGTAAAAAGCTTGAACTCCTCCCGTACTTGAGCCAACGCTTACGTACTTGAGCCAACGCAACCCCAAAGAGAAAGAACGACAATACGTGGCAACGCTTGGGTAGAAAATCCCACAAGACTGTAGGTGGTTCCCTCCAAATGTTTGGGGTTTAGACGTGAAAATGGGTTGAAAGAAGGTCCTTATGTTCTGAGCGATTCTGTATTTGCCTGGTGTAAACCCTGGAAAACCTCCCTCAGTATATAGCTAGCAGCAGGGCATCATTCAAAATCCGCACCCTAACTACTAACCAATGATACGGATGACATTGCCCTTATCAAGTCACACATTCAATACCCAAGCCTATTACAGCACCCAAAAAAGAAACTAGAATGATTCTAATTTAGACATTACTGGAATTAAACAGTGAATAAATTTCCCACGAATACAGAAATAAAAAGTTACTATCCACACATCCGGCACAGGGTCTGGAAGGAAGAATAAGAATGACGAACATGTGTGCGTATGGGGAGGGGTTAAAATGCCAAATACGAAGAGAAGCTCTTTCGAGACGACACAATGTTTGATAGTACTTGTCTCTCACGCTACGCATACAATGGGCTGTTCTTCCTGTCATAATGTTGTCATGACAACAGAGTTGCTCACACACTTCCAAGAGCTCGTTCCCACCGCCTTGATCCCGTGTGACCGTCAGCAACTAGGTGTGGTACTCTCGACCTCATGACTACAAAAAAATTGTGAGAAGGCAATGAGTAACCATCTAACACGAGAAAATTTCTTACCATCCACAAACGCATACTGTACATACCCGGTCTAGCCAATCACGATTCCAAAATGGGCTACGCGGCGTACAGAAGGTTCATAGCTATAAACGACAGGTTGATAAGTGTATCCATGAAAAGCATTATGCTCCCGCGCTCTAGAGATTAACATCAGACTAAACGCGAGCCTGGGTTCAAATCCCGCAGAGGTAGTAAGTTATAAAAATAAAAGTGAAAAAAATTGAGCTCTCTCAAAGCAGCTGCAAACAATTGAGAAATATAGGTGCCTATACAATAATTAAGAAGTTCCACAAAGTGTATACAATATCAATTGTTCAAATTATATAGGCTATATGCCGCTATCTTCGCACCATGATGCTAATTCGGGAACTTACTACCTTAAGTAGCGTATAAAGCGCTGACCATCCAACACCCCTCTTGAATAAAGCCGACTGGTAAGATAGCCTTGCAAGGGTCGTCGAGCCGAGTTGTTTTATATTATGAACCACAATCAGAAACAAGGTTTTAAAAAAAAAGGTTACACCGTAAATTTGCTACTACCCACTCGACCGCTTCCGACAGCTCCAGATATAGATTTTAAGACTACTATAATCCCTGGTTCGATTCCCGGTGGGTGGACAACAGGTTCAAGAGCCCACGTTAAATTGTAGGTATACCGTCCTCTTTATCCGATAAAAGGCAATGGAAAACCACCATTGGTTCATCTTGCCCAGGGACCTTCGGGCACAACACTCATCTTAATAGAATAATATTCATCTTGATACACGTGTATATGACAGGTGATAAGGTTTTCTTCTTTTGAAAAGAAAGTATGGTAGTATGTATAAAATATTCATTTCAATTTCGAATCTTTTTTTTTTTTTAATCAACTAAACTTTCATGTCCTTTACTAATTACACAATGCATTAAAATCAAAAGATACCTCGTGCAATGTTAGCCCGTTAACCACGATAGCGTCCACCTGAAAAGAATTTTACGGATTCAGGCGACCTTGTAAAATAAGTAGTACGTCCGTAAATTTCTGACTATTCAACACGATACTTCGGCATTCGTATGATAGGAAAACCGAGAATATGAAATTTTGTTAACCTGCAGAGAGCAGGAATAAGTCTGCGTCTGACTCGTAGCCCGCAATCTTCGGGACTACACCAATGCAACTTAACTGAGACGCCAGATTATTTGAAAATGCTTCCAGACCTTACCACCTTTGTACTTACAAACATAGTACTTGCTTACCAAACTGAATTCAGAGAAAAGTAATCCCACGCAACTTTAAGTGTACTACTACTCTAAACCATCTAGTGACTAATATCGGCACTGCGCACGGAGTGGTTTTGTAAATAGATGCAATATAAGCTTTAGTATATTCGCTGGGTTCTAAACGAATGATTCATAGCTTCTTTACAGCTAGTTTTAGATCCTTCGAAACCTTTACCGCCCCCTTCCTCCCAACACAAATGAAATTTTTAACAGTAGCGGCCATTTTTTGGAACACAGCATTTCTTGTTCCATGCTTACTAATTTTAAATAAGCTTACTATCCAGAAAATTTTAAACTTTTTAAAAGCCTGCATTAATTAATAACAGAAGAAAGCCCCATTGAAAAATCCTTCCATCACTTTTATGTGCCTCAACTGACTGAAAACGAGGGAATTAAGTCATATGGGTGGCCTATCCCTACCGCAACTAATAGTACGCAAGAGTAATGGGGAAAATAGTTATTTGGGAAAGTGAGAAAAAATAACAATGATCTGTTCATACATTATAGTGATTATAACAACACTGCAATAGAAGTCTTCTTACATTGACTTGAAATAAATAAAAAAAAAAAAAGAATGGCAGAAACGACCTGTAACAACTCAAGCACTGCTGAACTTGCACTTTCAATGTCGGCACATTTTATTTTTAAAGAAAATGTTTTCCCACCCAGCTTGGCCTCCTCTTCTGCTCCTGGCGTCGCATTCCACACGAAAACATTTCTTTCCCGCCCACCGAGCATTCTCTCACGTTCCTTCGCTCATTCACCCGAGCTGTTCCATTCTGTGGTCAGCCTCCCCGTTAAAATCTTCGGCTTGTTAGCATAGTCCAACCGCTAAGCCAAAGTTCTTCGAGGTATCGTATGCTGGGTAGAACAGCACAGTCATCCTCATGTCTTTCGTACCTACCGGGGTTTGACCGATCAAGGACGACAACTATGCGTTCGTTCTTTTTTCCCCTGCTAACCATTAGCGCAAATTTATTTTTGCATAGTGGCCGACGAATAGTTACTTAGCAGCTTCGGTATGTGAACGAAACGAATCTACATGGCCACCAAGCAAGGATCAACAGAAGCAACCAGAGATTTAATACTACACTATGCACTGAACTATCTTCTCAACGACTCTCGTTTTTTTCCTTCGAAACAATCTACAAAATTGAATTTTACTTAATGATTATTTCTTTAAAACTTAAGCAACCACCTCTTCTAACTTATGCTAAAAACAAAAACATGTTTTGCTATTTTTTTTTTAAATCTATTTTCGCACCTGATGAAGCCAACAGATGGACTAGCGAAACTTGCAAGAGGCTTAAGTAAGCAAAAATTGATAGAAGCGTCTTTTACATTTCTGACAAGTTCTGTATTCCCATAAAAACAGCATAACGATCCCTATCTGATCTAACATCCCTAGAAGTTGAGCAATGGTCATAATATTTTTCTGATGAGAGTAAATAATCATTATTTGATCGCAAGTTTCATCTTACCATGCCTGTTGTATCTCTTAATTCCTTTTCATTACCTTCCTTAAATGTTGTAGAAGGAAGAGTCTTTATTTCAAAGCAACAACCCTTCAGAGTATAATACAATGAACCAACAGTAAAACTAATTCGGGGTTACTCCCAGGCAACCTGTTCTAACTTTGCAGCTGATTGCCTACGATTTGTTGAAGCTAAAATATATATCACAATACATTATAAATAACAAATAATAAGGTATACGGAGAGGCGAAAGTGTTCCCGACCTCGCTTATAATATTTTGGTAATATCAAAAAAGTTGCTAATTACCAATAAGTAACTACTATTAGCGTTACGTAAGGTATGCAAAGATTTTTTTTTCTATGGTTCTTTATGGAAATCAGACCTAGAGTTCTTACCTGAAACTCCCACTTTGATAATACTAAATTAATTTGTACCGTGACACCTGATTGTAAGTTCCTAGGTATTTTTAACGAGTTACAATATTCCCTTGCATAAATCATCCAAACAGACGATTTATACTATATACTGAGAACAGACGGAAGTTTTGCATACACCACAGTAAACATATTTAGGTCGTAGTGCACGACCAAGAAAGTTAACCAATAAAAGCGCTTGGCGGTTTCTCTTTGATCTTTCTCTACCGGATATACGCAATTTGTGACGGGCAGCTACTAAAGGACATTCAATGTGAAAAGATTACATCAGTGGTCCTGTACCCATGAATGAAGCAAAATTACGCAAGCCAGGCAAGATTGCGTGCTTAGAAGACCACGTACTCACAATTTGTTAAGTGATCCTTTCCCCTACCATGGACTACAGTCTGAACTCATCGCTATCAATAACTCTTCTGCGCCAATTCCCTACCTGTAGATGATGAATGCGGAGGAGTTAGCGGTTCAAGAACCTCACATAAGTCGTTTAAATCATCTCATATTTACCTATTTTCCGTACGTCACAGACACAAAGGAAGGAATTCAATTTATTTCTCCTTGGCCACATTCATCAAAAGAAGAACCGCCGTACAAATACTGAAAGTTTATGAAACTACATATCAGAAGTCTCGTCTCAAGTGCCTTGATTCGAGTAGTACAACCAGATTCCAGCCGAAGAGAAAGAAAACAAAAAACAACTACGTCCAGCAAGTAAGGTAGGCTGCAATCCTGGCCTCATTTGGTAAGAACGCTGCGGTACACAGATGGCCAGGAGGAAGAACAAGTTCTGTGGAACGTGGGCTGTCAAACTAGTACTGTTCGGTTACCATCGTTTTCATTCCTTTTAGACGTTAGCCAAACTCTTCACTTAGTGCTCAAAGCAAGTTATGACAATTCTTCGCTCATATGAACTCGCCTATACAAACCAGTAAATCGACTGCGAGCGTACAGAAAAATATACACAATCATGAAACATTTTGAAATGTAGAATCGAAAACAAATTTTCACCTTTTTACCCAGTGTCATTGTCATAGCGATAAGTATATGGTAAAGGTGAAAATATATTTCAAGGAGCTGCTGAATTAGTCTTTCGCTGAAATGCTCAGAACTTCGCTTACTGGTATTGTCGAAGTTTTCGCATTTTTTAGTATCTGTCACTTAACAGTGTAAGGGGGCGAAAGAAGTAATTTAAAAACACGTTTTTAGATAGCTGGGTTACCTGAAGAATGTTTAAACACACGAGCTATTTTTAGTTCTGAAAAACAGGAAGTGCATAGAAACGAACATACCATACCTACTACTTATTACTATCCCATTTTATCATCATTCCAGCCTCCCTTCATTCAACACAGGCACGGCGTGGCCCATTCCAAGGAAAAAAAATCCGCATCCACGCCTGTTACGTTGACGAGTGCAGCTTCATTACCATTTTTGGACTGGCCCCTTCCCGTCCCGACTTGTACTCCAAACAGCTGCGTGTCAACTGACTGGGCTTTGGCAGCTTGTGAGGGGGAGGGAGGCAACCAACACCAACGAGGAAAAGCGAAGAGATCATGTGAGTTGGCGCCAGGTTCTTTCATGCTATCAATGTTACACGCTTTCCCATATGAGCTTACGAAAGAAAAATAGTATTCGTTCCGTATGATGTGAACAAGAGCTGGAGGTAAATACAACTGAACATATTTTAAAGCTTCGCCAATAATCAAATATGAGCATAATAAATGGCAAAGTCCTATCCACTTTTTAAAAACTATGTTCCTGTCTGTGACAGAAAAACAGATCACTTGAATATTACAGACGACCAGCTCAGTCATCAGTTTCTCCACGTGTTAGTATGTTCACAGCATTTAAAAAAAAAAAAAAAAACTCCCGAATGTCGGTATTCGCTGATTCGTTTATTACTGAAATTTCTTACTAAATATCATCTCCCCTTATAAACGGTCCCCGGCTGTTTTTGGTTCAGAAAATTAAAGCCCGCACGAAATATTTTTCGGTAAAACCCAGTTTCAAGAAAAACACGTACCTGACAATACCAGCCGCCAAATTTCAAAAGCAGTAACCTAAAAAATTGTTATTGAACGATTGTTGTCTCCCGGGCTGCAATGAATCCCCATATTTGAGAAATTTGTTATGAACTACATAATTTTATGGGCGAAGGAGAAATAGCAACATGTTAAAGGTTTATCGCACAAGCAAATTTAGTAGTTCCCTGATGTATTCTACGGTCCTGGCGTGTAACTAACTTCCTTCTTGAATTTTAATCCAGCAAGTGTAGTATAGCGGCTCAAATTCCAGTTTGTCACTGAATCGGCCACAGACTCAAGCAGGTGAAAGTTCAAACTATTTTTTTTTCTTTCAAGAGCACTGACCTAATTCCTTTCAATATTTTCCCGGATATATGCTCGTCAAGGAACATGATACTTCAAATCAAAGTCATTCTGAAGTTGCAACGCGAGTGGAAAGCAACTTCAGAATATTGTGATCTGGTATGTAACGGTCATCCTTTCAAATCACAAGATAATAAATATGTTGTACCTCAAATATGTTGGGTGATTTCCTAATGTTAGGTGGTGATTTGCTAATGTTATCATTTTCTCTATATACTGTTATACTGTTAACTTTCTTCCACATAACCAATATTGATATTTTTATAATAATCTCTGACGAAGCGATAGTATTATACAATACAATACAAATATACTTCCACTCCTTCAGTTCTGTTCGTATTGTTACTGTTTTAACTTCCGAAAAAGGTCCACGTTGCAAAACAATTTGCGGATTTTACTAATTTAATTCAATTTCTTTCCGTGCATCAATTTTGTAACATCAACATTGGCAACAACGTGTAAATAAGCTGTTATTCACAATAAGCTGTTAATTACGTTCAAAACCAAATATAATTATAATACTCAATGGAACGCCCTGTCTGACTTTAACCAAGGTCAACTTCACATTCCGGAAAAAACACAAACATGAGAAAATAAAAATGTTACACAAACAGGGAAAGGAGATTGCTTACATCAGAACAGTTACAACTTAATTAGGGAAAGACTTGATATTTTCATGTCATTATTTTATCCTTAGTATTAGTTAATTTGATATATATTTTACGACAATAAAATGACAAAGTTGCTAGATATACTATTTTTTTAAAACTAATACGAAGTACTGAAAGCTACTGATAATATCAGGGCAACACGCAACGATAGGCTTTGTCTATTTAAATAATGTACGGGTCCCCCGGTGGGTGTGACGCTTGCGGTCTCACGTTAAGATACTCGGTGCAGACATAAAGTGGCTCGGAGCCAACTTTAAACTGTAGGTCCCGTCCCTAGGACAATCTCAATTCAATGGAAGGCAATTTCTAACCGCTATCGATTCACCTTGCCGAGGGATCTTTACCTTGCTAAGTCACAGACCGGTCTCCGTGCAGATCACCATCCACAATCATCACAACGATAAAATACAGAAACTTCCGACCACTGTGAGTCTACTTGCTCAAAAACATTCAGTTTTTCATTCCCTACAAATGCTTCCTATGATCTCAATTTCTGTTTCAATGCTGACCAAATTTCTTGTCTCCTGCCGAACTTACAAATAGTGTTACCCCACGAGAAAAGACTGAGGCTGTCTCGTCTCGTGGGAAACACTACTTACAATCCATTAGCACGATCCTACAAAATGTATAAATTTTAAGCAATAATCCGAAGCAGGCAGGAATCGTCTTGTAAACGTACCGTGTTGCGTCTTATGTTCGCTAACAATTACTTTTAAAATATGACCACTAGAGGACTGAACCTTAGACGCCTAAAGGCCATACATAAAAACATTTGGAATGACCACTAGATTGGCACTTGCACTAACAAATTGTGAGTGGGATGTGCTGTCATGTTGAAAGGAAGATATTAAACTTCTGAATGACAAGACTATGATCATCTTGCTATCAAATTCGATTACCGCTAAGGAGCAGAGCTGAAACCGGGTCACTTTTAGTGACCCAGGGCTGACCGAGATCACCAGACTGTATTAACTCGGCGACTCCATAATCAAATCTTCACCCAAATGACCCGCTGGCAATATCTTGACACAGTGACCGGTCTTGTTTCTGTGGTTAGATTCAATCAATGTGAGATTCCTTGAGAAGTGAGCTATGTATGGGAAATTCATTCATACTTGAGAGAGTTTTAGAAAATTTGAATGCTTTCAAGTTCAAATGCAAAAATTCTTTCAGAATAGCCTTTCCGAGGGGGATATTTGCATACCGCCGGAGAAAATTTTGTCCTTTCCGGGAATATCAGACTACTTCCATATGTTATTACTTATTACTGTCGTTAGGAACTTTTCGGTGTCGTATTTTTTGTCCTCTGGAGAGTAACACCACTGCTCCTGGTCACCACAGATGGAGAGACTGTTCGAAACAGTGTATAATTAAGGGAAGAATGAACTCTCTGCTTCTCTCTCACTGTCAGACAGACCGGGTCCGAAGCATAATTTATACATGTACGCAGCGAATATTTTAATTTTGCTTCGAACTAAACAGCAATAAGTTTACATGATTACTTCGGCTATCGTCTTACATAACGACGCCTGGTTTCCTTTCATTGACAATCATCCTAAGAAAACTCTAATTCCGTAAATATTATTATATGAACTATCTAACGGAATCCAACAAGTATACAATCAAGTGTCATTCTACACGTATTTTTGGACAACTTCACAGAACATTAGTGAACCATCGTTGCCTCCTACTCAGACTGCGAGAAATGGTTCATTCCAAGCGAGGGGGAAGGAGGAGAGCTCAATTTTACGTTAACTGCACAAATTCGTACGTTCGCCGAGACTTTTGCTATTTATAAAGTACTACTGCCGCTTGTATCGATCTGGGTTGGGCTCGGAGGATGCGGTTGGCTGTCTGCTAGTTACTACTACTGCCTACCTCCACGTTGCCCTCGCCTATCTACAGCAGTCAGTTTCTTTTTCTCCTGACAAGGTATTTACCTCCCCTGATTCTTTTTTTTTTTTTTTATCATCATTCAAGTAGCACTTCCTATTCTTCTATGAGTCACCCCTTTCCTAAAGATGTACACGACAAGCCGACGATAACATCTTAGCTAGAATTCTCGAACATGAACTTTCTGCACGAAGGGCACGAACTAAACACAAATATCAATGATATACAATTCTGAACACCTAATTGAAGCCTAGACTTACTATTTCGCACTTAACAACACACACACTAAGTATTCACGAGGTTTCTACGATACGAAGACACCCCCCATTAAATATACATACTCCCCAGCGTTTAACCAGATTCTTTGAAAACGTCAATTCTACGAAAATTGGTTTACAAATTTTTCTATACTTTTCCCAACTTTACAGAAAAGTTCGATAAGGTTCTTACTGCCATATCATGAAGTTCTTTCGCAAATATGTTTTTGGATCTTGCACAAAAAAATCCCTAACTGCAAATTCCCACTTCATGTTGTAATCATTTTAAAGAATGTGAGAAACTGTAATTTGACGCCGGTGATGTGTTACGAAATCATATTTAAAAACTTAAGGGGGAAAAAAAAATAATGGTCCTACGAAATGAAATAAAATCCCAGCATCAAATTCTGCCATTACTGTACCATCTGGATTTGATGTCCTTGCTGTCTCGATAGCGAATTGGTTCCTCGACCTCCAGACTCGGTAGGGCAAGTTCGGGGATTGCAGGGGTAAAAGAAGCAGCAGGGGAAAGGGAGATCCCGCCATCACGTGACCGATCGATGCAGTGCTTGTGCACCCGGCTGGGTCTGGTCCACGTAGCATCCCGCGGCCCGCCAGAGCTTGTAAAGGTCATACGACCGCAACCTCCACCCACGCAGCAGCGGCAACTGACGGTTGCCTTAGCAACGGGACCGTGAGGAAGGTAAAGATGGACGACGCCGGTCGTCATGGAAACAAATGAAAATTCCCACGTTCTCTTACAATATACTTCCTGGGAACAGAGCAACCGTCGGAAAACTAGGTGCTAGATTGTTACGTTCTGTACATTGATTGATGTCTTTACGATCGATTCAATGAAAGCAGCGATTTCGTGTGGTTGGAGGTCTACGAAACGATGGATACTCACTCACCCATCTTCGTTTATCAAGATTGTAGCTCAGACTAACAAGAATAAGCTCACAAAAATTTGCATATTTGAAAAGTATTTTTTTCTTCATGAAGTAGGTCTACCGAACAATATAAAAATAATACATACTGCCTGAACTTGCGATTAGTACATATTTTAAATACCCAATAATAATAAATCTTTTTAATGTAAGATGTTCTTGATACAAGAAAATTATACTCGCCAAAACAATTCCTTTACCGGAGATTAGTGCTTTTACAAGACAGCTGACTTTACAAACTCACATAGTGATAGCGACATGCATTTAATTTACCCTAACTGGGATGTATCTACCCTAACTACAGTTGACCCACAATTTTTGGTGGAGCTTAGAGGGCATTCGAACAGTTGTATTCCTCTCAACACCTGCACAGTGGCACTTAATGAAGACTCGGCCATTAGGAAGTAGTTCGCACATTTCATGTAGTTTTCAATCTATGGAACTACAATCGCTATACATTTTTTAGTCAATTTCCGACTCGTGAACATTATTTAAGTACACATTTCATTCTGATACAATTCATTACATCACGGTAGATTCAATTTCGTTTCACTTACATGGTATCTGCAGACGTGTGTGTAGTTTTAATGCTAAAACCAGTGTTTGTTTTATAATGTATTATAATAATTTACTATACAGTAAAAACTCAACCTTGAATAGGTTGAGTTACAGTACCCGGATTTCCAACTGACGGCCCGCGAGGTCAGTTCACAAATTCATTATTGGAATTAGACACACTCAAGTGACATTTTGGTTAACAATTCAATAGTTATCATCCTATAAAAGCGGTATTAAGTAAAATAGGACGAGTTCATTCACATTAATTTAATCTCTCCACTTCCCAACGATTCAAGGAAACTGTTTGAAGCGTACAAAATATATATTCATTATTGGTAACTGGAGCTTAACGATGTAGATCACCACCGCCATCTTGGTATGACCTTTCCATTGATTTACACGGGAACTGTTTTACTCATTTTATGCCTCTCGGAAGTAGGATATTTCAGTTCTGCTTTCACAAAATTTGTCTTGGTGGTTATTTTGATTCTTGTATAGTTTTGGTTTGTGAAGTTTCTTCAAATATATAAGTATAATGTATTATTAATAGTTTTCCATATAAATCACAATATGTTAACGGGAAATTATACTGTTCGTGTGTAAAATATTGCATTTCTATAAAATAGCATGAGTAAAGGAGAACATGACGATAAACTGGGCGAAAACAGAAGTTAAAAGTATGCTCCTGAAAGTTATAAGACGAGTAAAACAATTCCCATGTAAATCAATGGAAAGTGCGTACCAAGATGGCGGGGGTGATCTACATCGTTAACTCTTGATTAAAACCCTGAAGGGTAAGGGAGTTAATACAAGCACATTGAAAACTATCTTTAGTATCTGCTAGTACCGAGAAAATAAAAGCCGGAAGTATATTAAGTCATGGAGAATTAAAACATGTATTCTTCTTGTTTCTATCTATGCTTAGGCACGAAACTATTTTTATGATCCAGCTTTCTTCCTGATTTTATTTTATTTTGTTCACGTAAAATTCAGCCGTCTAGGACTAACTTGTGACCACTTAATTCCTGGATATAAGAACCCTAGGGCCTTCTGAAATTCGAAATCGTTGTTATAGCACATGATGTTTCCTCTACATCCTGGACGCTTCAGCATTTGTGTGGAATCAAAACTAATCAACAATTCATTCAGCCACAATAGCCTGTTTCGATTTATTTCTTTTTCGCCCTAATTACAATTAGCATGTAGTTGATTGCTTCTAAAGAGAATTAAACGTGAATGGGTGTTGGCACGCGTGAATGTGTGTTTTCATGAAATTCATACCAGCGACAAACTTCCCTTGCAAAAACACAAAGTGATCACGCAAAGATTCATCACTGATACACAAAGGAAAGAAAGGGGTCAAGGTTCCACACGTTACAACTGTTTTTCTCTCTGCGACTGCCCGCTACGCAAGTTCCGAACCTCCAGTTCATTACCTTTACTGCATTTCCACCCCACCCCTCCAAAAGAGCTCACACCACGCCGCCAAGTCAAGTTGAGCTAACTGCCCCTGACCCCATAATACAGTCTGCCTGAGCCAGACACGCAAAACAAGTCATCCACAACGAGGGTAGGAGAGGAAAAGAATACACGTAGCTATTCTTGTCTAACTACAACTCTCTTGCAATTAGATTCACGAACTGTAAAACATTTCTCTTTTACGTAACAAGTTTGGGATCTCAACTGCAAAGTGAGGGAATCGCTATCTAGACAAGCACAAATTTGTCAAATCCATTTTTTTTTTTTTTTTTTTAATCAGTAGGTTAAAGTGTCGGAGATTTCCACAAAATTCTTCTACTAACTAGCACTTAAAATGTTATTTACTCGTCCGGGAGTTTCCTTTTCATTTACCTCCGTTGATTTCTACTACTATTTATTAAACAAAAAGTATCAAAAGGATTTTCACACACTTTTACCATGTTCGGAAGGCAACGAAGGAAGTTGTATCTCACTGGAATAACCTTGTGAGAAAGATATACGGGTCGAACGAGACGAGATGACTGGAGAATGGAGGAGATTGAATAATGAACTCCACGGGCTTTACAACTCACCAGATGTAAGAGTAACGAAATCGCGACGGCTAAGATGGGCAGCGCGCATGTAGCAGGACAAACTAAGATTATATTCCATCGTGATTGGTAAGCCGGAGGGAAAGACCGTTGGGAAGACCGAGATGACGTTGTGAGCATATTAGAAGGAATCTTCGAGAAATAGGTGTTTGTGATCAAATCTAGCTCGATTCTGTTCAGGATAGACTCCTATGGAGAACATTTGTTACTGCGGCGATGAATTTGCGAGTTCCGTAAGCCATAGAATAAGAGAAAAAAAGGCCTATAGGCCCTGAGCCTGCATAACGCCATCTGTCCGTGTTTGGTAGAACTACGTTTACCTGAGTAACGGCTGTGTGGTCAGCACTGCGAGTACCTAACCACGAACAGGCGTATCAGGGGCTTACCAGACCGAGTGTGGCCGTTACGTCTTTATTCACGTGACTCCCCAATTTGCCTCACGACCCTGGGTGGACGCCGAAAAGTGGGACTCCAGCCGGAAATTGAACCCGGGACAATGCGGACATGAGTCCAACGCTCTAACCACTATAATTTGGAGCCATAGAATAAGTAAGCAAGCAAACATCTGCCTGGTGTACAGGAAACACTCCAGACCACAAGGTAAACATGCTACTGTTGAGCCACCTCGCCTAGTAACGCCTTAATTTATAACGAAGCCGAAAATCTAAAACCATAAATCGGTATTTACGACAGGCATAAGCTACACGAAAACCCATGAATACTAACATTCAGAGGCTCACTGGTTACTTTTACTTTCGTACTCAAAAGCAGCATTATCAACGCATCTTTAATTACTTGAATCTACGCCCTACTCCAAGTACTCCTGCAATACTTGCATTTACTCATTTTATATATAATACAATTACATCCTATGAAGAGGGTGGGGGTTTCTCACAAAAAAAAAGTCTGCACTCTAACCCTTGTATTTTGGTCTGAAGAACTCAATAACAGGTAACTAGGTTTATTATGCTTATGGAGGACGAAAACCCTTCTCGTAGTCTGCGGCTAAGAGGTTTATTCGCTCAGAACTGTTATTTATTATGGATAACGCGCGCCGTCTCCTTCGCACGCCCTCTTCCGAAAACCAACTTAATGCAATCTCAATGATGTCCCCTCCCCTCAAGGTTTCACCGCCGCCGAGGTTCCTAAGAACTCTGCCTACAATGCGGCGGGAAACGACGGATCGATCCGTCGCTATAGCAACCATAAACGTCACCAAAAGTATTGAAAAATCGAAACTCGTAGTCTGCTGGAGCAGTGAGTGTGGCGGGGAAAGATACCAAACCAACGAAGCAGGACCAATGAAGAAAAAAAAATAACACTGCAGTGTTAACAGACTGGCGACTAGATTCAATCCCAAAGACTTCCTCCACCCAGTTCAGTATCTCTGAATCGTTTGATGCTGCGACAGGATCAAATAGTTTTGATAAGCGGAGAAATTACATTTTCCTTCACCATATTTCAAAATATTGGTTTCTTGTCCTGGACTCCTCTGTAATTTACGAGTGAAATTATGCTCACCCAATGTTCGATTTGTTATACATTGGGAAGGGGGATCCAAGAACTAGTGGTTGCTGGTTAAGTTTTCACTTACTATCTGTTTAGGTTGAAATCCAAAGATTTTATTCTGGTTGAGATTATATTTGGAATCAACAACCGAGGATGAAATTGTCGGAAGTCAGGTAAAATCCCCGGCACCCCCCCCCCCCCCCGACAAATCGAACACTGCTCACCCACTTAATATCTAAACCTCATCTACGCTTTAAAATAACTTTCTTCACAGCTTGGTTATAGAGTGAAGTTACTACAATATTTATGTAACAAAACTGCCTGTGTAAAGAAAAAAAAATATGGGCCTGTCTAGTAACTGCTGACTTGGGCCCGTCACGAATATCCGTCACGTTTGAGTTAAAAGACACCCATGCCGGGACTCGAACCCGGGGCCTTCGATTGGCCAGTGTAGTAACTTTGGACTTCGGCCAGTCACGATTCGCCCCTTAGTCATTAAAATTCACACCCATGGCGGAACTCGAACTCGGGACCTTCGAGTCGTTCGTTGGCCTAACCCCTTAGACAGCACGCCTACCCGGTCGGCTCTCTGCGTGTGTATGTATACACTCAGTATCATATACACTCGGTACCCACAATTACAATTCGTGGAGTAACTATCAAAAACAGTGGGGTTATCAATCCCTTCAAGGATCCTTGAACGCCGGAGCAAGTAAGCAGACAAGCAGGTTCGAGCCCCGCAGCCGACCATCCTGATAGCCCACCCCCATTTCACCAGGCAACATCGGAATGGTACTTTAAGGTCCTGATCGATATCTTCCTCATCCTTTACCTAACCCACACCAGCCTGAGCAAAAGAGTCCAAAGGGTCATTAATAAATTCAAATATTCAAACATGTTAGTTTCAATAAGTGTTAAAAATTTATATTAAAAAGACATTTTTTTTGGGGGGAGGGGTCTTCATAGATTTATGAAGATACTACTGATGCACTCCTTTCAATAAACCAGAAAAGCAGAGTGATAAAAAGTTATAATGGGACTGCAGCATATCATACATATGATTAGTTTTCAATTCAGAATTTTTTTTACTTCTTGCTATTCAGTTTTCAGGCAATACTGATACATTAATTATGTACCATTTACTTCCGTGGCATATTCAGGTCACATCAATTTCTCGCCGTTATAAAAATCTGAAATATATCTAATCGAGAATCTAGACGAACTGATAAAATACATATGGAGACGGAGAAATGTACATCTTATCAAACGATTATATGCGCACAACAAACACACCTACTTCAAGAGGCTGGTACGAAGATTCAGAATTATCCTTGCATAGCAACTATAATCGCTGTTATTAACTAAGAGGGAAAACGATGTCGCCTCTAGTCTCTTGTCACAATTATGTAATAGAGGAACTCATCTTTTGATTAACAACTGCAAGATACACATTCACAGTATGATCATAACGCTACACTGTTGGGAGTCATTCATTTAAACAGTTCTTACCAAGATCACGGTCAAAAAATACGTTGCATTCTATAGCACGGATACCGGTACTTCTAAGGAATATCAGTGTTTGTTGATGTTAATTTGATCAACAATCGAAATACTCACTACAAAACAATAATGCTAATAGGTGTTATAGTGTATAGGCCTAGTCAATGAAATACATAATTTCCTATATTTGGAATTCAATCTAATTTTTCTTGTACATGAAAAGTTGTGACTCAGTGGAAGCGCAGTCGGTCACATACTCGAGAGGGCCCGGGTTCAAACAACGGGAGCAGGCACTCTTTAAAGGTTTTAAATTATTTCCTTAAACCATATTGGGAAAATGCCGGAATAGTATCTTGATTAAAGGCCCCAGCAACTACATCTATTTTATAGTGCCATCAGAACATTAATTGTTCATTTGAATATATTATCTCCCTCTGCATTTGCACCTAATATCTATGTAGGTCTAGTTGGCTCAAAATTTCTCGTCCGAACCCGATACACTTCAATTGATTGATAATAATGCAGTATAGGCATATGAAACAAAAATCCGGTTTATCACATACTAACGATCGGTAGAAAATGTATTTTCGGAATTAGATGACCTCACTGACTTATTTCTTAAAACTGCAACGTAGGATTCAAAGTAATTTCATCTAACCTTTTCCAGTATTCCCACGCAATAATTAAAATGCGACAAGCCTACTGGCAACCAACCATTTGTATGAGTAGCTTTTGTGAATGTCCAGTTACCAAACCTACGACGTACTCTCTCAAGGATTCGAGAGACCACCCATTTACTACCAAGGTCGTTCAGGGCGATGCACGACCACAAACTCACCTCCACTTGCCTGACGCAGTGTCGAGCCTCCTCACCAAACCACCAACGTAAGATATGACGTCACTACTAGTCTACATTTTCTAGAAATCACAACAAATAATCTCCGCTCTCTACTGATAATCTGAACAATGTCTACTGCTCAAAAATGACACTGATCTTGATAGCTGACAAATGCAGAAATTGAAATAATAACGCCAAAACTGGTAGATTGCGCAGAGACAACTGATTCGACTTGATTACTTCTCTTCAGATGAAGTCTGGAGTACTTAGTCGTTAGATGTTGGTCAATTACACTCTTTAACACACTTGAGATTAATCAGTAAATTTTTACAGCAGCAGTGTTTATTTTAAAAACTTGTATTGTTAAGCAAACGAACATAGTTTACAATCAATTATGAACACTAAAGCTTAGGGGAAAAAAAAGTTACTACGTGCTTAGATTCTTAGACTACTAACGTCTCATTTGCATGCCAGCCTGAAGTAAAATCAGATGACATATGAAAATATATTAACACGGACCCAAGTACATCCCCTAGACAATGAAGTATTTTAGGTGGGCTAAATAAAAAGGCGCGGTGGCCTAAACCAAACACATATCTGAAAAATAAGCACCCTTCTGGGACACAAGGATAGGGCAGATAGCAATGGTCTTAGTTTAGGTACAATCCAGGCATCGTCTCGTGAAATTGAGAACCGGCAGCAGGACCCTTACAGATTCAGATCTGCGGTGACCATAACCACTGGACCTTAGGTGCAGGACCAATCATTTTCTGTAACGTTTTCATATGAAACAAATTTATCCTCCATTATTGTTTTTTATATCAACATATTTAAGCTGCTGGACACGCTACGCCAACGCTCTACCACTGAGCTACGGCGGCTCTGTATTATGTATCTTTAACTTTACATATTTTTGTATATTTTATAATTCAACATGTTTCTGGGATGTAAACAGTTTTCATGCTAAACCGTCAGTCAAATCAGAGAGGGGAGCTGCTTGCTCTGTGCAGAACTTCTCAGGAAAGGGAAAGCAATGTAATTAAGTTCCTATCCCGGTATTAAACAGCCAGTAAGCAAAACTGAGAAACAGGTTCGAAGATACTGTACCGATTGACTTTACACATTTTTTTCTCTGGCATTCAACATTCCATCCACTATTCTGAAGCAGCATTCATTTTGCGTACTCTTTTAGCATATTTATGCAATGTTAGATTGTGTCCTGGTGTTAACGAAGTTCGTAAAGCGGAAGAACATCCACATTGGCTGTTTCTACCGGTATTTAACATGTGTACCAACCTATTGCCACAATGAACTGAAACATGATCTTGCACGGCTACGGAACAGTCCAATTTTAAACAGTCTACGTTCTTCAGCTGATAAGTGATACTCTAACAGGACACTATTTTTAACCTGACACAGAGCCAAATCCGCCACAGCCAGCTCGACTATTTAAACGAACAGGATGCCCCATTCCACCACACACACACACACACACACACAAACAATGCCATAGTAGTAGTTCTCAAGGAGACGTGGCGCTACTGCAGTTGAACACGCTGTTCTGGTGACACTCCCCCGGATGTCAGCTGATTACAGCCATAACCATAATGTATAGAACGAAGAACACTCTCGAAACATCTCCAAGGTCGCGGGGTCGAATTTCGACTACGAAATGGATATTTGTGAATTTTCATAACCAATGCAAATGTATGAACAGAACTTGCCGAAATAACGTGAAAGAAAAAAAAGTTGTTTAATCACTCGGAACAAGAACTTCCGCCCTTCTGTCAATGGTATTAACACTTTTTCAACTGCAAGACTGGAGCTTAAACAGCACTACGTATTGAAGTCTAAAGTCCAATGCAACATGCCACCCTGTGGTCTTACTATCAATGAGCGCCAATCTCTACCTGTACTCAGGTGAAATATTGATTTACAAGGCATGAAGCAAACGGCACAGATATAAGGACATCTTAGGAAAATATACTTTACTCGGAAATTATGTTGCAACGGTAGCGATTTACTTAAAAACTGAACTGAATCAAATTTCATTTATGATGATCAGTCAGCTCAGGCTAGGATAGGGTGGAGCAGAGGATTTGGAAAGTAGTCGGCCACGGCCTAGTTTGTAGGTACCATCCCAAGCATTTGCCTGGTGTGACAGGAAAGCTTCAGCACCGAAATAACAAGCCCACTCTTATTCTTTAAAAAAAAAAAAAAAAATTCACACAAAGAACGGAAGTGTACAGCAACCTAATAATTTTGGGGTTTACTACTGTGACAGACATGTGATTTTCCTTCTTAAAACCCACTGTTAAGAAACAAACTGATGGTTTAAAATTTCATAATAAACGCTGATTTCATTAATAATAATAATAAATAAAAACAATTACAATCTCCAAGTGTCGAAGCAAATTGTATACTTTTTCATCCAAAGTGTGCTCAACAAAAAAATCCGACCCCGAAATTACGATTCTATGTAAAAATGGTTTAATTTTAGAAGTAATTAAATAATTACACATTTTACGTACAATTCATACCCTCCGAAACATGTTGGCCCACGTACTGGTGTGAAGCTTTAGAATCGTGTAACAAATACTTGAGCAAATATACGGCTCTAGCATTCCACGCTATCCTTTTTTAAAATATACTTTATGCATCAACTTACCGTTGGAGAAGGAAAAAAAATATATATTCCTCTCCAAGCAAGTCGTGAAACTACTTGTATTCTGTGAAGCCTGCTGTTCTTGCACCACCTGACGATTTATTGCACTGAAGATAGCTCCTCCGCCACTTGCAAGTTCTCATTTAGCACCATTTGCGATCACGTGATTTCTCGTTCCTTACCCACCATAATGAAATGGCAACCCCTCTCGAGCCTCATCGTTAACTCTGTGCTCACCTCTTTTTCTTACCATGTTACTACACCACACGAATGTTTACGACTTTTAGAACAGCTCTGCGGTATTTATGACCCTTTTCTACGAAACTGCATTTTTTTTTCTCTCTCTTTTTGCTAGAGAAATATTTAATTACGACGCGATGACATTAAAAAAAAAAAAAACAATGAGAAGCTTGCACTGCTCATTCTATACTTAGCAAGCTGCACAGACAGACAGCCTTCTTTCATTATCAGATTTGAAGTTAACTTTTAATCCTAAAAACTCAATTTCGGCGCGGAAAAATATCGGCTTCCTAAAGCCCAGGAAATAAGAAAATATTTTACATTTTGTGTACTTTCCAACAATTATGTTCAATCTAAAGATTCGAAACTGAAAGCAAAGCTCCTGAGTGATTAACCAATACTGTATTATGACTATTTTCATACGAATTACAACTCACTTCCAACAGTTTTCAAAAATTTCAATATACATTACCATTTCGAAGAGGAATTCCGCATTTACTTGAATGTGTAATATCACACCTGCTTTTACTGCATTGCGTTTCAGTGAACGATTCATACAAAGTAAAGCAAGGAGATCTGAACATTTTCAACAGGAAGTTTATAACAAGAACGTGCAAAGTAACACAAACACGCGCGCAAAAACCATCGAAAACGCCTGAGAACAGCATTCATTTTCTTCCCTTTAAATAATAATAATACAAGTAGCTGAAAGTCCGTGTACGAACACATTCTATAACAAATGTTCAATTAAAAACGACCATGAATTAAATAAAAAAAACTATAAAAAACAGAATACTGAAGATCGTTACGAAACAGAAAATTAGGTTTCGAACAAATCGGAAGTGATTAGACGAACCGAGAATTGGGAATAAAGTTCCGATTTTCAAAAAACAAAAAATCCAGTCTATAAAGCATGCAAATAAAATTTACTGAGAGAATTATCTAAGTTTCTTCTAAAGTGAACAACAAACATAAACGTTTTAAACTATGAAAACCTATGTGCAAATTCTAAAGGTATAAATCTCCCTAAAGTCCGTATGAGAAGGCCTAAATTTGGGTATTTACTCGGTAATTCCACATACCCTTCAACTAATGTCGAAACTCTATAGTGCAATGGAGGCGCGAAACTGACTGCAATATGCCGACCATAATGCGGTCTGCTACCCAGTGTTTCTTTCAGAAGATTTCGTTCCGGGGGTGGGGGGATAACGAGAGTGCTGCTGCCGTCCTACAAATAGTCAATTACAGGTGTACATTTAAAGTACTAGGCCATTTTAAGTTCCGTATTGAATTTTATATGAACAACAGAATTAACATTACATTCATTATAATCCTGAATCTTAAAATTACTGGGAAGAGGACATCTTCACGACTACCTAGTATATTGGGTTACTCTTCTTTTTAAACCTCAGACAAAAACATTGAGGATGACTTACGAGTACGTTGATCTAAAATATCCCGTCGCAGACTGCGCCAAGCGTTACCATAGCAACAGCTCGGCTGAGCACCCCAGTTGTCCCATCCAAACCCAGCCAAGCTCCAACAGCTTATTTCAGACGGCTTCCGTTCACGACGTTATCGACCGGTAACTGTCTACACAACCAGGGGGGAAAAGCTCTTCCGAAAACTTCCCAGGTCGACAACCCAACCAAAGACACTCGATACCATCGTAACCTGTAAAAGCAGACGCACCCCAGTCCCAAAAGGATGTTAGGTCAAGGTCGAATCATATTGCCTCAAGTCACGGTAATTTACCAAGTGGAACCTATCAAACTTTAAGGTTATTACAAGGTGTCAAAACAATCACTTTACACTTGGAGTATTTACACATACGCCCAGAGCCACGACTCTAATCTCATGTAATTGATGTCACAGTAATAGAAAACGAATCACGGACTATAAAAGGCGAACTACAGAACTAGGAAAGCAGTCATTAAATGAGAAACTAAAACAGCTGTATAGCTAACAACACACAATCAACTTGTTGCAGACAAAACGTCTGATTTGGAGTCGTGAAATTGGATGATAATTGAAGCTTATTCATCATATATCTCAATATTCCAGTTGTTTACGTGTACGTACCAATGCCCTATCCATCCTGTGGTGAAAATGATCAACATTAGCGGTTACTATCATACCTAACTAGGAATACTGTCGCCAGTAAAACACGTAACGATTAACAGCTCATAAGCAAGAGTGGCGTTCTCTACGTACATGTATTTAGTTGATTCACCAATTGTATTATTAAAAATGGAGACTGTCTTGCAATGATAAATTGTGTTGCCGTATAGACAATGTACTATATTTTACGCACCTGACGTGAACAACTTACTACAGTGATAGACGCGCTCCGCTCTCTTGAGGAAACGTCTATCACTATGCTGAATAATTCGTATCAACATTTAAGTGTAAATTCATTGAACTTACATTTCTGTGCCTGACAGGCATACGGCCTAACCCCATCGATGCATCTCGCCGAGCACTAGGTCTAGGTACCATACCGGCATTCGCTTGTCGAAACTGAAGGAACCTCTGCAAAAGTTCAATCAGTGTGGTCAATAGCAAGACTTGAACCTACTTGCCACTGCGTTAAATCCACGACCGTAACCACTAATCACAACCGCTTCATTTCTGACTTTTATGGGTCTGGCAGTTATTGTCTAAACCCGTCACATATATGACGGATGACGCTACTCTTCCGGAAACAATAGGAAACTTAAGCGAACAGAGCCTTGGTTTAAGGTATCATCCTGGCGTTCGCCTGGCGAAACTGGAAATTTTTAGTCATTATAGCCGGAAGCTGGCTCGAACCTTCCTACACTCTAGTATCATCAAGTCTGCCACCGTAAACTACTGGCCCATGAGAGATGGGTCGGGTCTTCTGACTAGCATTTGATGAGAGAATTCGAATTGGAAATCAACCAGTCCAGAGGATGACTCGATAGTCAAAAGATTTCACCAAAAAGTGGAACTGATGGTGAGCTTCCTCAAGACTGATCTTTCGATTAATTTGCGCATCATCAAAGACGAAACGTTTTCCACCGACATCGATGTAATAAAGTAAACAAACCACGCAGCACCTGGATAAACATTTTAACACATCAATTTTGGAAGACAAGGAAATAATTTACTCGGAAAATCAAATCACAACAACTAGCCTTCCTTCGCGCGTAGTATTTTATCGATTACCAATACACAAAGCGACAACATATGCATAAGGCTGACTCATAGGATGGGGAAAGTACCAGCTGGCTTCGATATACTCGAAAACGCCGCCACTTTGGAAACAACAACGTGGCAACAATGCAGCCAAGAGAAACAAGATTACAAGTGAGGAGGGGAAGGGCAGACGCCACCTGCCGTTTTATTAAAGATAGGTTTTATTTTTGTCCTATTTCCTGGATTCAGAGGCGACGCACGCGACGCTACACAAGACTTGCTATTGTTCCCACCAAGATCTATCACATATTGTCATTTGCATACAAGCATGCATGCAGTCAGTTACATCATAGGACAAATTACCATTTCTAAAAACGTGCGTTCGATTAAATACTCCGTAATTGCGCAATAGCGTACATGTAAAAATGTTTACGGATATAAACAACAAATAGAACACCTAATTATGCCTCTTACTTTCTCTACAATACATTCAGTAAGTCACTAAATATTCTTTATGGATATTCCACAATAGCTAATCCATCATGAGAGGATGACCGGAACACTTAAATTCTTACAGTGCCCAAAAGCAATACATTACATTCACATGCAAAAGATCAGGAAGCTACCCGAGTAACTGTCGGACCAGTTACCGCAACTATGTTGTATTAAATCGAACAGCAAGTGCACCCAAAACAAATATACATTGCTGCAAGATACCAACGCCCAAACTAATTTCTTTCAAAAGGTACCACTAAACATGAACCCCACAACATCGACTTTGTAGCCATACTCTAAATACTGGAGCATGTATAAATTTAAAGCAAGTGACCACTTAAATACAGAAATCCAATATTAAAACCTTATTAAAATAAATAAATAAATAGAAAGGATGCCAATAAGTCACAGCATCGGTGATCGCGAGGTCAGTCCCACCGGAAACCACTGACCGAACGGAGTGGTGTGGTTCAGAGTCCACTTTATATAAAACTTTTAGATCCCGTCCTTAGAAGCTCACCAGCTAGTTGGGGACGTTTATAATAATTCAATCAATCATGGCTACGGCCATTAGCTTACACGCTACAGTCTGCAGCAGACTCTCATATATTAATATTTTTATTATTATTCTTTTAAAATGTTAATTATGACTATTAAATCAGTTTTATTTATTGTCATTTGCAACATCAAAATGTGAATTACATGGATTATAAGAAAAGGTGCACAATAGATGGCAGCACCAAAATACTCATTTTTTGCGAAGTGAGGAACTATTATTTCTTATTATAAATTTAATTTGCTTTTGTTATAATTTCAATCTGCAATTTATATAAATATAAAATGCAAAAGTATTTTCATGTTATGGGTAAGTATTTATGAAAATACTGTAAATTTAGTAAGCTTGTTCACTATATGTTGTATTGCTAGGCTGCATAAGAACTAGGAGGAGGCTTTAGCTATTGTATAAATTTACTATATGTAAAGTGCTGCTGGAGTCAGTAATTGGCTCCTTGCAGAGGAAATAAATTGTTTGCTCCCTTGAATAAGAGGCCTTCATTTTTAATTGATGATATCTTCCACTCTCCTGATAGATATCCCTTTCAGGTTCGACGCCATAGTGCTTTCCCACCAGCGAATACCAAAAGCTGAAGAACCTACGTTTTAGGAGCATTTCAGGACCACAACTACACCAAAGAAGTTTGCGGTACCAGGAGTGTCTAGTTTTAAATTTAAGATTAATAGAAAATGATGAGTAAAGTTAATAAATAAATCTCTGCACATATGTGAAAGGTGAAATAACATATTGCGTGAAGAAATTTGATACTTTGCTCTCGCTTGTAATTACCTCGATATCGAGCTACTCTACCTTACTGTTATATCAAAGATGCCACCAATTCTTCACTATATATAAATGAAGAAACTAAATTTTAAACTTCATCTCCCTCTTACACCAAGCCCTTCAAATTACCAATTGATCAGAAATCAGACCCGCACCATATCCAAATTTAGATCAAGAGTTACCAAAAGGTCCTTTACAAGTCAGCAAAGCAAGCTTGTGGATACCACACTAGCTCTCGCCTGGTGATACTATATATATATATATATATATATATATATAATAAATCACAGCCATATTCAATCCACTAGTGGATGAGGCCTCTCCCCGAAGGGAGGAGTTGGTCTACTGCTCCCACGTTGACCAGACGGGTTGGGAGAGGAAAGCCGAAGTTCTCAATGTGATCGCCACTGTCTTTTATTCACAGCAGCTCCCAAATTGTCCTCACGATGCTGGGTCAAAACCGAAATTTTTTAGCCCCCACCGCGAATCACCCCGGAAAAGCTCGCATTGAAGTCTATCGCGCTACTACCAACCTACGATTGTTTTGGTCTTGAAGATGAACAGTATACCAACTCGGTTTATAAATGTAAACGCATGCTATAACTATTTAATTGCAACTATATTCGCACTTACCTTGCTCAGCTTTTCACCCTCGTGATGAGGTAGCAGAGTGCGCAGGGATTGAAACCCTGCATTTATACTTTGCATCCTCCGTCGTTCATTGGAATTCGCGATTTCGCGACGAATTCTCTTTTCTTGTTCCATCTGACTCTTCGGGGAGATGGGCCTGTTGCTTAATCTGAAACGAATATGCACATCAATCAATTATAAATGAAAGAGTTACTACAGTTACAAGTTGAACTAGTGTGTTCATAATATCAAGGTACCTCCGAACTACTATGCAAAATAGTCACAAGTTCAAATTTGGACGGGACTGTAAATGTGACGTTAAAGATCGCTGCAAACACTGTTCACTAATTTTCTGATTTTTAAATTTCCTGAGTTTTCCAGATTTTCCATGATAATTTTTCTTCCAAATTTCCTGATTTCTTAGTATACTGGAACATGTAAATAATACGCAATGACATTATTTTAAATCCCACCACCACCAGTCCCAAGCATCCTGTACATTATTGCCTGGTATTTCACAAGTAAAATAATAATAATAATTTCTTCAAAATACAAAGTTTTTAACACAATTAAAAAAAACGGGTCAGCAGTTGGACTCGATCCCACGATATCCGCCTTGCCGGGGCAGTGCTCTCACGAACTGTGAACAGGTCCATTTCATAAATTTCCCTCATAAATTATAGATTTTCCTAGGGTTTCCAGATTTATAAAATTCGCTGAGTACTCCAGGTTTTTCAGGGTGGTAGACACCCTGGAAAATAAATTTCGTACAAAAATCTCAGCTTCTAAGATTCCAATTTATCTTCTCTTGGACGGCACCTGCATTATTTTTTTTAATCCATGATCAAAAGAAAATAAGCTATATGGTCAATTAAGGGTGTCTTAGGAAACAATATCAAATGTAGGATACTAACAGCGTAACAGTTAAAAATCAAGCAATTATTATTCCTTCCCATTCATTTTCTCGAAGTGCAGAGAAATAATGCACATGCATGTTTTTGTGCTACTCTCCACTATCTCCAATAATTATAGCACTAATTTTGGTAGCTTCCAGAACTAAATTCGATTTTATAGGTATTGTATAGCATCAATGACTCCTATTAAACTTTTTTTTCACTGTAAAAGCTCACAGAAGTACAAGGAACTAAATATCATCTGTAGTTAAACACAATCTGAACAATTTCGAAAAAAAAAACACTGAAGTTACATGAAACCGAAATGAACACACAAACACAAAAATACACAGTAATGTTAATTCCACATACAAGTTATAAGAATTGGTTACGAAAACGCGCAAACACCACTGTCAACAACAATGCAAACTGTTATCCCTGGCCAGTTATCTAGCCACAAAAATAAAGGCAACCTCAAATTCCATCAGCTGTTGGCAAAAACAAGCAAAACTCACTTTACAACCTACCGCACTGTTCTGTTAGTCTACGGATCGACCTTCAGCAAATTAACTGACTGCACTGATAGGTACGCCGACTTGACCTAGATTCGAGCTCAGGACATTACTGTCGGCCAACATAATTGTAGAGCTCCGCATGAACGTGCGATTTCCCCAGTCAGACAGACGTTTTCTCGTACCATAGTCTTGGACATGGACCTCCGTTGGAACATAAACAATGGACTGTTTGTTTATCAAAAACTGTTAAAGAATTTACTGACGTGTCAAACTTGATAATTCTGTAAAGCATTGCCTCCTCACATTACATGTGTAGTTCGTTTAACACTTGAAACTACAGTGACCTTCATGATATGATGTATACAGCAGCCTAAGCATACTGTCGATGAAACCAGAGCAGGTGTGAAGATGCATACTAGCAAGTCCTCACTTTGACTAAATTTAACCTTTACGCTACAAACTACTCTGCTAAACTGGCCATCTTGAATTTTATTTAAGGCCTTTAGGCATCTAAGGCTTAGGCCGGGATAGGGGAGGGGAAGGATTCGGGGTGTCGGCCAGGGCCTATGTTGAAGGTGCCATCCCGGCATTTGCCTGATGTGACACGTGAGGAAAAACCTGTCAGGACGGTCGGCCGCTGGGATCGAACCCACAGCCTCCCGAATGCTACAACAACGCTCTACCACTCAGCGACGGAGCTGGGTTTGGCAATTTTGAATACATAATCCATCAACCAGGCAATTCCATTGCTGTTGTTCTATAGCAACACGACCCTCTTCCTCACAGTATACAAGTATAAATTTCAATAACAGACTACTACTTTTACTCGTATAGCGTATGAAGAAGTAACCAAAACCTAATATAACCATATAACAATCGTTACGAAGTCAAGTAGACCGCATGAAATATTGTGGATTATAAATTATTTTGGCATGTGTCCTAGATGTGTATTAAGTCTCTTTTCTTACCCGACAAAACTGTCTTAATAATAATCAAAGTTGTGTTAGAAGCAATTTATATTCTAATGAATGAATCTACTATACATGACAACTTGGACCCTAAATAATAGTTCAATTACATACTACGCTTTGTAAAGCTTAAAAACAGAAGAATATTTATTGAAAACAAAATTTATTATTTTATTGACACGTTCGGTCAAACTACTCCTTATGTAAGAATACACGGCGATTATCTACTTAAAAGTAGTTTGAACTTTTATAAACGTTTAAAATAGTTTTAAACATTCAAACTGGTTATATCGTCACGTTCAAGGGATAAAAGGATGTGTAAGTTATATGGAAATCGAGTACACTTGCCCTTTTACCTTGAACGCGACGATATAATAACGGTAATAGTACATTTAACAGTAGATACTGACACACAATGTTTTCCGGATGCATCGCCAAACAGGAATATTCTGGTACTAACAAATGTAAATAAAGGATAAAAATATTATTATTTACAAAAAATCAAGGAACAAATTTATCTAATTATAACAGCGTGGCGAAGTGGAACTTAACGAGCTGACAAAACTGACGGCAGGAACAGACAACGACCACACACATCTACATGCACATATGCCATAAACAGCCAAAAATTGTTTTGTTGATACTAAGATAAACAGTAAACAAACAACTGTTTTTACCTGAACCACTGATCCTCCTGGCTACTCCACATGCGAATCACAAAGAAATGTCTGCGTTACACACGAACTCACACTGAAACCACGAACGTTTCGAGAATTACATCTGATTGTGAAATCCGCCCAATATACCAGAATTACGTAGCGTGTGGACTGGTCGCCGAGGCGCTTGGGAGAAGGGAATGGAATATGTTGGGGTGGGCCCCCACTCCTACACGTCACCAACGAACGATTCCTGCTCAAGGCCCGCCAAACGGGTGACTCACGCCAATGTGCTTTGCAGCTGACTACGAGTCAACGCATTATAATCAACTGTTCTTTTTCCTTCCCTCACAGGGCGAGTGAGACGCATTAATCAGATAAACCAGCTGTTCCCTACAAATACGAGAAGGCGCGTCAATACGAATAGATACCATTTACAACTCACCGTTGATTACACTTCTGAGAATTTTGTTCCAGTACAACTAACAGATATGAATGAACATGTCTATATCATCATTGTTTCTCCGCGAACTACTGATGATCGATCCCTGAAGCTCAGTAGGTGCTCCACAAGAAGCATCATGTGTGTGTGGACGTATCAAAACGTTCGGCTGCGAAAAGGATTCACACACTGAAACTAACTTTTGTCTTTCCAAGGCAGAGCGTACCCATTCTGTCTCGTTTACTAACAATATTTATTATATTCAAATTATTCATACTGCATAGGCCTATAAAACTGTTTTACTAAACGTAAAGGTACACTAGTGGACCTTACGTGTTGGTACAGCCTCTTCAATCCCGGAAAGGAAAAAGGATATGTTACTTTTTTTTTTATCGTCTGCAACGTGTTGACTGCACACTCGGATTATTAGAAAATGGCCGATAATAACTTTCTGACTCCGAAAATTTTGCCCAATGACAATGCGGCTATACTGAATTAATATAACAGAACGTATAGAAATTTAATTTCATGCCAATACCAAATATTGGTTCGTTATTGTCATATTATGTTGCTTTGAAAGTATATTTTCTATGAATCTGAGTGTATATACAGCAGGTTATTAATCTCTATCAAATTCTATGGTGTATTTCCATAGCTGGTACAGAACAGGGTAAGCAAACATCTCTAACTTTGCATGACCTTGCGGAGTAGTTTCCCTACCCGTCAACATTCTAGTATTGAGAAAACAAATTTAATTGTATAATTCTGCGGATTCCGCCACGGTTATAGCTGCCTAACACACTCATCTACGTTCATTTATCACGTACAGAACTGTACAGGTTGGCAGAAAGAACCATACAGATCAGTGTTTCGCAAACTATTTCGAAGCGCGGACCAGTTTTATTAGTTGGCAGGTTCAACGCGCTCTCTCGAGGAGCATAACAAACATTTAAGTTGCCGCGAACCTGAAAAGTTAGGGAAAGAATGTCAAAAATTAATGAAAAAGTTTGGAAGCCGAGGAAAATTTTCCGGCACATTTCCTGTTACTTTTTACAGTATAAAATGTCACTATCTACTCATGAGTTAATAAATAACGCGTGTTTTTTAGAGTTCTTTAATGCCTAAATTCTAGAAACAATAAGAGGAAACGAACGATGTTCATATAAAAACCTAGGAACTGCACAGAATACGAAATAACTTATAACGTGCAAAGGTAGGAAGACTAAAGGAAGTTGACAATAGTAATGAAAACATTTGGCGTCAGTTCAAAACGCAGCCCTTGACCTTCGTAGAAACCCACATGCCTATTATGTAATATTCTGGGACGTGAGGGGCCACTGAATTCCTTCATCAGCACGCATTGCTTATGTCTACAAACCTTGTATACTCCTAAATGCGCTGACTGCAGGATTTAAAGAGGGAGAAAAGCTGGGAAAAGGAAATGTGCTGACACAAAATTCCTCTCAAATGAAAAGATAAGCGCAGTGAGTGTTCAACATACAAACACTCCCCTAGTAGCACTGTAACCTGTTTACGAACTTAGGAATAATTATTATGGATGATATTTGAAACACTTCTGAGTTTCCAAACTTGGCACAACGCAATATTTGGCTTCAATGAAACCATTTACAAAATTCTGACAACAAACTTTCTCTCGAATATTTTCGTATTTCAAACACAATAACCTAGTACCGAGCCATTGTAGCTCAGTGGTAGATTACCCTTCGGAAGGTCCTGGGATCGATCCCAGCGGCCAGTCACCCTGTCTGAGGTTTTACCTCAGTCACACCAGGAAAATGATGGGATAGTACCTCCAAATTACGTCCTGGTCAATTCCTTTCCCCTTCTCTATCCCGGCAGGAGCCGTAAATGGTAAACGGTCAAAAATAAATTCACAATTAGCATATACTAGCAAAAATATATTTCAGATAGAAAGCACGTAACATGGACACATAAGTACGCTTAAACCGAACCCGGTCTGATTGTCTGTGAAGATAAAATACGTCGGAAAATGTGTTACTAAAAATTAAAGAGAGGAAGGGAGTGGGAACAATGTAGACATTATCCAAGTTTGAAAATTGTAAAATCTGGCAATACCAAAATAATATACCTAACAAGCACAATTTTTAACCCTCCAATTTAAATTGTTTAATATTGTTTCAATATTCCCATATTAAGGAGCGCGTCGGGCCATATTCGTACAACATATTTTAAGTTGAACTTTCCCGCGTTTTGGATGGATTTCATATTTGATCAGATTGTTGGCGGCGGTGCGATCATCTGAAGCCAATGGTAGTCAACCGCTGCGCACAGAAAACTACAGCACACATTATATCAAACATGGAAATGCTATACAATTTTGGCTGCGAACACTAAATAGACAATGAGATTGCGTTTTATTGAAAGAAGCGTCGATAAATGCTAGTTGAAATTTTATTCCATAATACTGGGATCAAAAATAACTAACGATTTACGATTTTGTTCCCTCGCACTTGGTTTCCTATTAAAATATTTTTATCGCTGTTTCACACATTTCCTTCACCAAAGTCCGAACATCCTATTCCGAACTCATGGCTATTCATCGGAATACAGCAGCTACTTAAAAAAAAAAAAAGTACTCCTTAGAGACTAGTGAAAACTAATGAAATACAATATCGGTATAAAAACATACTTCTATCATAAAGATGCCTTTGAAAAAAATAATAATAATATCCAAATGCCTCAAGCTATTCGTGGAGGGGGTGCAGGAAAAGTCTCTAGGGATAACATAAAAAAAAAAGAATTACTACACCAGTACATGAACTTTAATTAGATTTCAGCTACAAATGTCACCTGCACAATTCCACAGAAACTCCTTCAGTGGCATATAAAAATAAACACTCGACAATGTCAATATTATTTCAGTTTGGCGGCGCGCTCTATCGATCGGACGCAGACTTCTATTGTTGTCACCCGAAGGTGGCTAACATCAATGACAACAAAGGCAGGTGTACACTACGATGTTTGCGTGCACAAGGGGCGGATCTTTCGATGAACTGGGCAGGGGGAAAGGGGTTGGCAGCGGCTATCATAACGAGGTCACAACAAACGTCTCTCTCTCGCCACTACTTTTATTCTCGTACCTACGCAACGTTAACATGCAAGTTTTGGCCGATGTCATTCAAAAGCACAACACACGTCAAAACACTAGGTAAATGCCCACGATGCAGTCATCCACAAAACAAACTACACGCACACTTTTAACACAACGTGGATAATTTCCAAAAATAATAGTAAGAGTCCATTAGCTCACCTTGCGTGCTAGTGCCAAGTATGCAGTTATGTGCCATCACTGTTACGTTCTTAATAAACGTGACTGAGAACTGACAATTCCTAGCTTCCACAGTTTATTCTACTTTAAATGTTATTTAATTTAGGTCTGAGCTCAAGGACGGAATAACATCCCCGAGTGAGAGTTTTCGGGGATTAGGAAACTAGAGGCCAAATTTGACCTAGGAACCGTTCCCGCATTCGAATGAATAAATTAATTTTATTTATGGCCTTTAGGCACCAGAGGTTTCGGAGGGGGAAAGAATTCGGAAACGCAGGGCCTATGTTGAAGGTGCCATCCCGGCATTTGCCTGGTGTGACAGGAACATTCTTGGAAAAACCTCAGTCAGGATGGCCGGCCGCTGGGATCGAAGCCAGGACCTCCCGAATGCTACGCCAACGCTCTACCACTGAGCTACAGCGGCTCGGTCCCGGCATTCGATTGGCAAGACGGAGGGACAACTAGTCAGCCGGTAGCAGCCTCCAACAGGTTGCCTCCCCAGTAAGATTTAAAGTCCCTGACGTTACTGGGAGCAGGGATAGTGCTATAGGGGGAAGGCCTATGGTAGGGAGCTGAAGCTCCTGAAATATACCTTACCCCCCATTTTTTGACAGTATTTTTATTTTGTATATATGGCAAACAAGTCAGTTCCAGGATTTTTCAACCCTCTGGACGTTTCAACCTGGCGTCGTCACTGCTACGGGGCAGCGAGTCATCGACAGTGCCAACAAATAACGATCATACTAATTTACAACTATACTCGGAGATTTATACACTTGATTTGTAAAAGTTAAAAGCGGCGAGAATATAGATCCCGTTTGGAGACCCTTGTTTCATTGTCTCGGCAGGGAATAGCGAAAGACAATTCACGATTTCTTATTAGCGAACTTTCCATGAAAAGATGTGTTTAAATTGGGATGGGCGAAACTATTACTATCATTAGTCAAGCCTTACATTATGTGAAGCGCTAGAAATAAAAAGTTGTATCTATCCCGTTTTGGAAATACCGCATGGATCCCCCTATTAATATCGATCTTTCTTTAAAGGATCACAACAATCAAGCACGGACATAGCATCGCACTAGAGGGTGATTCTACCCTGTTTCTGTTACTGAAAACTGGGAGACTGAGGCACTGGATTCCAGCTAGCGAACCTCGCGCAAGGGGAGAGGGAAAACATGTAAGAAAAACTGTTGTCACACTATGATGTACGGAACATTGCCGTAAGTTGGATTGCAATCTGGCAATCTGTACAGCCTTCCCACATTATGTACCCACCGAGCGTCGCAACTACACCACAGAGCTTGAGCTTTTCGCTGTAGCAGATAAGCCTATCAATTTGTTATTTGTACTGAATCTCAATATTTTTTAAAGATGAAACCCTTCAGGATCTTTTTCTAATCTGTAGTATCTCACTTCATTTGAATACTCTGACCTTCCCGGACACCTGTTCTAAACTGAAAAATATTTACTATAATAATACAGCAAAATGGCAACATTGCAAGTACTGGAACAGGAAGAAGGGTGCAGACTTGGAGGCCAACCCTTGCACGAGGAGTGACAGCTTGGAAAGGCGGCAGGAAGTAGTAGCAAGTGGCTCAAATTACTTGAGCACACAGCTGCTGCATTGGCTATTTCCCGCCTCACTTCTATCTTCAACATCCTCACTACAACACTCGCTCGCTGACTTATTTCCTCCTCTTCCCACAATGCTGTATACAGTTTGGGCTGTGCTACTTCAAGATCGGAACAACGAAAGAAAATAGTAAAACGTTCCATCCAATTTTTAAGTGGAGGTGGATTTCTCCTTCGCTAAATCTGCAAGGTTTGTTCAGAGGCTCCAATGCATTTGAAGACTGCATTAGTAGAAAAAAATTCTTGATTATTTGCCAGAATTGAAGTGTCTTCACAAGAAATTCAACTCAAACTTTGATGATATTATCTGGTCATTTAGTAACTATGGACTTCGGCCCGTCACCAATATGAAGCACGCCTCAGTCGGGATTCGAACCTGAAACCTTTTGCAATCTGGCCTTATGCTTCACGACTACAGAGGCGGGTTCAAACCAAACTCCCAAGTGTACATTTAGTAGGTCACGATAAATAAAGATCAACCAAGAGTCTATTTTGACAGTTTTCGTCAATATCGCCAAATCAAAAACCAATTTACTTTTCTGGGTGCAAAAATTACACTAGTTCAATTTTATAAGCACCCTTACAATAGTATCCTCATATCCGCTCCATTTATACGTGTGTACTTCAGCACAGCCTCAAACCGTAACGAAATAATTTATATTTATGTGGTAAGTTCACACCTATCAAAATAGGTTTTTTTTTTTTAGCAACTTATTGGTCCCCAAAGGTCTACTTTAATTAATCCATAATAAAATGCAGGTACCCAACACAAGCACAAAAGAAAGGAGGAGGTTGCGACTAGGACCTCCATTCGCCTGGTGAGACTAGGAAAACATCCAAAGATGTCCGAGCTTACAAGAAGAATTAGCCCTAATGGGTTAACGGCTAGAAAAAATACCAACCCGGTTTGTTGTCCCAAATGCAAGGCCGATCAGTTAACTTTATAATAAATCTACTGCCAACTTCATGAGCAGTGCAATTCTTTCAACTACTACGAACGTGCTGAATGCATAACCAACCAAAGGGGGCGTCGTTCCAAAAGCCAAAGTATGTAACTCATCATCACAACAAACTTCTACTACGCTACTTGGAACATGTCCAACGACTCCCACTACGTAGACACAAGTAGACTACCACTCGAGCGCGTGAAGAAGTAACCGAGTAAAATAAGGTTTGGCTCCAAGCGGGTGTGGGATGATCTTTCCCGTATCTTGGCGAAGCATCTCATAAGCATGGCTATATCGGGACTGTCTGGAGCACGCAGTAGGCGCCCAGCCTCCAAATAGCCACACTGGGTGCCAATCGACGGCTTGTGAATCCGATTCCACAATCTCAGCTGCTTTACATACGCAACGGAAGCCTGCCAGACGACCGCTCACCCAAAGTTAGTTTATGCAACTCAATTCTGAGCTGAGGCGTCTTCACGTGCACAAGAACGTAAATCACACCTTTACTCAAATATTTAATATTATACCGTCCCCAGCTCAACAGCATTGGCCTTCCATTTATGCGAGAGCTCCATTTGTAATAACGCTGACAATATCCACCAATCACTAAAGATAAACAATTCGAAGGGTTAAATAAGAAGCCCATTCTATGAAATTTCACAAATATCCGAAAGAAATAGCTGTTTTGTGTGTGTATAATTGTAAAGATAAAGATAAAATGAAATTTATGGGCGGTAACAGCAGTGTATAATTGTATGACGAACTTGAATGAAAGGAGGAACAACATACTTGGAGCTCGATGACTTGTGCAAAAATTAAGATACAGTATATTCCTTCAATATAATAAACACTTTTGACAACACGTGCAGCCATCCGGTTCTAGTATCAAACCCATTAATTTTGTCTCGCTGAAGCTGTAATCATTCCCGTAACTACGGTAACCGAACGTTTGAACTACGAACAGCAATAAATAAATAAATAAATAAAAATCAAATATGGGATGGTTGCCGGATAAATTTGATCCGGATTTTGGCTACACCTAATACTGATTTCATACAAGCATATGAGATCGTATCAACAGATATGTCCTGGGTGGGCACATGTATGATACATCAATGAAATATTAAATTTGCTTAAATTATATCTTCAAACAGAAATACGAATTGGAGCGGTCCGTGGAGTTCGGAGCCCACCTCAACACGCCTGGTACTCCCCCACTGAATACCTGTTCACTCAAATCTTATTGTTTAAAAAGCGAGACGTGTTATGGCACTCTGAAATTAAACAGAAAAATGAAGTGCAAACTCTCACTTAAGACGATCCGAGAATCCCCACTTTTAAACATTAAAAATAGACATGGAGAAGGGAGACGGCGCGAAGGTCGTCTGCTATTGGCTTTTTTTTTTCTCGGGGAGCGCCTATAGATTTTAGTCCATGGACCTTCTCGCTTACTTGCTTCAGCCGTGAGTCAGCTCATACGAGTACTGAATACCTGGCTGCTTGTCTGGAGTGCTGTTGGCTTCCTGCCAGGCCAATCCCTTTTGTGGTAATCACAGCTGAGCTGTGTGGCTGCTGGTTTGGATGTCGATAACTTTGTCTTGTCGGAAAGGACAGTGAAAGGATGTAAAATCATTTTTTTTTTTTTTTTTTTTAACTGAATGGTGGGCTGACAGCCTGTTGTTTGTACAGCAAACACACGTTGCACAATTGTTGACATCTTGTTATTGAAATACTAGGCGCGCGTGAGGGAAGAACGGACAGAGGACAAGCATGTGCGCGTTTTGCCAATAACAGTCGCCCTGCACTAATCTTATCTTTTGGGCGTAAATAATGTATTTCCTACGCAAATACCTGAGCTTATCATAATTTTCAAGGCTATTACCAAGCTACAAACATAACGAAGTACACCTAAATGAACTATACCTGTGACAGCGATGGTAGAAAACTCCGTTTCTGTCCGCTTGTCGATACCTTCTCTCATGTGCATAATTTCCATTTAAGCACGGTTTAGCAAAAAAAAAAAAAAAAAAGTTAATAGGTTCGCGGCCACTGCAACTGTCCAGACTACATGAATAGTTTTAACAGCTTCAATAATAGTAAACTGTATACTACGGTCATTACATCATATTACCATTTAACGTCCATGCTGTGACTGATGAAAACTAGGGGAAAGACTAATGACCAACGCAAGGGAGATCCCAACATGCAACGCCTCACAAGTGCTTACTCGGAAGTAATTTTCGCCACTAGACAGTGCTGGATGGTAGCCTACATACTTTTGTAGTATAATATTAAGATGCTATGAATCTTAAAATCCAAATAAGCCAGTGTGAATATTCAATGCTGACGTTATACTTAAGGGAGGCAAGCAGGATTTGAATCCTGCTGCTATCCGGACTGGAGTTTTTTCGCATTTCTATTTGAATGACGGGGTGGTACCTAGTTAAGGTCCTTAGCGTTACCTTCCACATCCTTGTCCCCGAAAGTGCTCGCCGAGAGACGTCATTCCTAAAAATGAAAACAACTTGAAAGAACCGCTTCCACTATAGCTCTCAGAAAATAAATTTAAATGTGTTCTATGTACCACTGGACGAAGCGTCGAATTAAATAAACCCCATACAGAATCTATAAGGGAAAATGCAATGTCAAAAGGGGAAAAGCATATTGGCTATTTCGACACCTCACACAAATTAACTGACTAATACTGAACCAACTAAAACATCAAATGTACGAGAGCAGATTCACTTAACCATTACATAAATCTTCACCCCCTAACACGCAAGACGGTCGTGCCAATTTGCACAATAGGAAACTTTTGTTACAAAAGTAACGCATAGAATTAAAGATGCTGCTGATTCATTGTGGAATGCCACTCCGTATGAGCTAATAGTCACAACTGTGCGAAATGAAGAGTATGAATAACTTCCGCCTACAATCGGAGCGGCCTTCAAACTCATTGCATTCCTACCAGTATACGTAACTCTCGTGTCACCACTTACCCATTTACGATATTTAACCGTTTATATTTAACCCTGAAGTTTCGTGAATAATTGATCACACCTTTAGTACCAAAACGGATCTATTTATAAAATACCTTCCAGGAAATGTAGATTTTTCCTCTTCCATACACTGTGCAGTGCACACGTGATAATAATATATCGGAAATTGCATACTTGAGGTTAACAACACTTTAAATAAAAACTATAAGAATTAGCCACACTTGGGTTCTTACGAACCCAAATTAATAAAACTATCAAAACAATCGCCTATTTTATTCTGTAATTCTTTATTCTTCTTGCGAATGTAAATAGTTTTAAAAAAATTAACTTGTTTTGCATTTAAAAATACAAACATCAGAAAAACAACAGAAAACCCAATTCCCTGCTTAAAAACGTCACATTATGTAAATATACAGATTTTATTCGTGTAGTAATATGTCAAAGTTCTCCTAAATGTAGGGGAAACTAGGGTAAATAAATTTGACGCATATCATAGAAATTACGTGCGAGGTTTATTTCAATGTAGGCCTACTAAAAAATGCACGACTAGATACTAAAACGCGCACACTGCTCGATATATATATATACATACAGTTCTTCCTGGATGCATCACGACTTACACAGACGGGAAGTCGTGTCAACACCACAGTTCAGTGCAACAGAATTGCTCACAACAATCCCTTCGCCCACACAGCTTTGCAGGCATTGAAACACCCACTGACATATGGAAGTAGCTATTGATATACTTCCCGTCGAACAGTGGATTTACGATCAATAAAATCTGTCCGTATGTCGCCACAAGAACGAATCGATATACCAAAACGAGGGAGTTCATTTTATAGCCCCAAACAATCCTCGAGCATGTAGGAGGTACTTAAGATCTTTATCAAATGTCAACAAACAAACAAAAAAAAACAATAATTTCCCGCTATAACCCTACAAACGATGCAGGTCTAGCTTACGCTACGTTGTTTAAAAACCCATGTGACACCAGCTGCACTACGCATAGATAGTAAAATGCCTGTCATCGGTACAAGAGCAGTACGTATAAAAAGATTTAAAAATTAAAGATCAAATGATGACAAAGAACTGAGAAAGGTAAGGTGTGGTCAGCCCAGACGACACTACGTTTCTTTCTTCTATCTTATTCTCGAAAGGTTATATTCCTTCTACCCTCATGTGCTGAAAATAAGCAACTCACCTGAAACGTTCACACCCACATTCAAAGCCTAGACATTCCTAGAGGATGACTTTCAGAATCTTACATTTACGGTATCTCTCAACCTTTACTTTGTCCAGGTTTATTTTTCATTATTATTATTATTTATTTTAGGTCTTCAGGTCGAATGGATGAATTGGTGTAATGAAAGTAAGAGGAAACGGGAGAACCCCGAGGAAACTCACGAACCCATTGTTTGTCCACATGGCATGGGCCACGATCGAACCGAGAACCCCACACACCAAAGGTGAGTTGTTACCGCCCATACAATTAATTTTATCTTATCTTACCAAAGGTGAGCGCTCTACCACTGAGATATCGCAGCTCCTTGGCCCGTGTGAGCTAAACTTGTGGATCTTATGGACTATGACAGCATACGCCCGAGAAAATTGGGAAACAGCAGGGAGAACATTTGAAAGAATGATTACCATGGTCAGAGCTCGAGCCACGACGCATTACCCACTAGACCTTCAGGCTCCTTTGTTGAAAGAAAACGAATACGGGTACTTGAAAAGCGAATCGGGCTTCAGTTTTCCGGTTCTTTTGTGTTTTTCACTTGCCTTTGCTTTTCTCTCTGGTTTGTTTCTACCAGAAATTAATGATACAAATTAAGAACGAAATATCGCCAGCATGACCTTCTACATAGGAGGGTAATGCCCTCTCAAAACCACCTAAACAAAGCATCCATACTAGGCCCCACAATGACCTTAGTAGAAACTCAATGACGCTATGGTCTATGAAGGCCAAACCCGCCAGACAACCTTCAGTTAACCAATCTCCGACTGGCTTCCACGGCAGATCTTCACAACTTAAAATAACTGATTCAGACCTGAAAATTCGTTTGCCCAACATCACTGCAGCCACAGGAACGTAATGGATACACAAAAACCTAAGTGAGAGCATATCTTTTGTTCGACAGTAAATTAACGTTTGACCTTAATCGCTTTTAAAATATTTAACAAAAACAGCGAAGGCTTTAATTTGAAGAGTAATAATGTTTATAAAACGTACAAGTGTTCCCTTATAGGCTATGCTCTAATTTGTATTGTTCCTTCACCTTCTACATATCCCCCCTCCCTTTTCTCTACATCATATATTTTCATTCTCCGAGGAAGCAGAAGTTTAAGAGTAGCAAAACATTAGTTTCTTATCAATCATACACAATCCTTTGCGTGATCAAATTTGGGCAAAATTCTACAATCTGCGATCGCCTATATGTGGCCTTTGAAGCATTACACTAACAACAATGAATTCCTATAGTTTTTCAATCAATTGAGCAGCTCGAGCGAGTAAATAGTAAGTGCCACAAGGAATCTTTAAAACTTTTTCAAATTACGTTCGTCCGGCATTTGTGTGGAACTAATACACAGCGCATTTGCATGTAGAAATCTACGTACACGTAAAAACAAACAAAACAAAAAGTTGAAAGAACAATCGTGTGGGCGGTTTGGGGCACACGGCGGGATAAATTGTCGCAACTTTTCTCCCGCTGCAGGTTGAGGAAGACCGGTTTGTTTACAGCTGTGGAAAAGGAAGCAAGCGTCGTACAGCAACACCACTTTTAAACGATGAGCTGATTTCATTTTTTTTCATTATTTAAAAATTCTTTCTTTTACAGAGAGCGGACGCATTTCCTTTTATAAGTATTGTTTCACTGTGATTTGCTTACACTATAGTCTTGCAATTGCTCGAATTAGTGATTCTTCGTTCCTGTTGACTGCAACTGGTAAATATAATAAACAACACACTCAGCTTCACAACTGGAATGATCAATCCCAGCGGACAACCAATTCTGAAGTTATTCTGTTACGTCAAACTACTTGCTTAGATGGTACGCTCACATTACGTCTTGGCAACTTCCCATATCGCCCATATCTCGGCCTTAACAAAAGTTGAGTTGCCTAAACGCCATAAAATTAAAAAAAAAAAGCCCTGTATAACCACCAAGTCATGGAATTATTTATGACTGCTGGATAGGCAGTTATTGAAACGCGAGCTCTCCACTCTTTAAAAAAATATTAAAACAATTTTAATATACTGTAGCTTGTGGTTCATATTAACTCCGAAACAGGCCTCTACAAGCTTAAATCTATAGGGTTAACCTTAATTTCAACTATTTTTTTTTAAAAAAAAGTTTTAAACGTGATTGGGAAATTTCTATTTAAAAAGACACACACAAGGAAATTCACTTTAAATTTGTAGTCTCCAGTACGCAAACATTTGAATAAAATCCAATAACTAAAAATTGAAGAAACATCCAAAGTGACTTGGCACGAGCTTAATTTTGAGATGTATTTTAAAAAACAAGTAAATCCCTCCCCAGTCCTGACACGATACGCTCCAGAAGGAAATCGGTCCCGCGTCCGTTATAGGGCAAAAAGGTTTTCCCCTTCCTCTTCATCCTACTCCCATTCAAGACGGCAAACTCGTCCACACCTGAATCAACCTTCCCTTCCTCCCCGGCATTCCCTCCGGAGATGGAGAAAAAGAAAGAAAACAGCTTGAACGCACCAAGAAGAACGCCATTGAAAAGCTAACCTCAAGTGAGAAATCAAAGCCTGTTGCCTACCAAGACGACTGAAGAAAAAAAAACCTTCGAAGGGGAAACATAAAGCACGGATGGATTTTCAAAAGACGCATTTAACAGGGGAAGTATTATCACCTCAAAAGAACCCACTATCAAAGAAAGGAAGAGAAGGGGAGGAATTAACGGCTACATGCAACATGCACACCTGATCACCTTGCATCTTCAGAATCTCTCTCCATCCATTACCAGATTCTGTAAATGAGATCCCCAGGAATATTTGGTTACACACACACCAAAGCAATGAAAATTAAGTGTTGAATTTCAGATATCTACCCAAGAAACAGAATATCCATCCATCTTACACTACCTTATATCTCTTACATTGTTTTTATGTGTAATCCTTGTTACTGTACTGTCCAAGTACAATCCAGACGTTGGCCTATACCCGGGACATGATACGAATGAAACTGGGAAGACGACGCCTACAAAGGGAAAAATAACATGGTTATGGAACTCAGCGAACCTGAACAGTCTTTCGGTACTTTCAACACGCATATTCAAATTACTTGCAATTAACTTTCCTTCTGACTAAAATTTATCTCGTCCCAACGAACGGTGTGATTCCACGGCCTCTCCATGTCTGGCAATAGCATACCCGGCAGAATTTGCTACACAACTTACCATTCTCCCTAAAATACTATAGCTTGATTGGGTGATACAGCTTGCGGCAATATTCCACAAACATGAAAAGAAATTTGACACTATTCTACCACACTCAGATATCCTTCACACTCGGCTCAATGAAACAGAACATGAAGGCCATAAGTAAGTATATTTCGAAACAGTACAAAAATCGAGACGCAACAGACTGGAAGAGGAGGTCAATCTCCGATGCATAACACAGCAAGGTAACTAACGTAACTTATTCTCTCGACCACCAGTTCCTTCTCTGGTAAGAGGAAATCCAAAGTGCAAGGTCGTCCATTTACAGGTATTCCCGTCAATTACATTTTTTTTTCTTCGTATTGTTTTAAAACCGCACGTGCAAATCCAGCAAGTTGTGGGAAGTGAATCCACTACATATAACACATAAGGAGTCGTTGTTGCTGTTTCTGAGGAGTATCACTGGCTGGCATCATGAGGGAGGGGGGGGGGGCTTAATACAAACTTTATCAACCTGCAAATAAGTTTCGTTTCAAGGGGCCTCTTAGCTACTGACACTTTTGAGGATTGATTTCCTCCTCTTGGTTTCTATCATACTAGTCGGATTTCCCACTTGCCGGCTACGCATGCATACTTAGCCAACAACTGGGAGATTCGGATTCGAGTCCCGGTGATGGCGGCTGTCAATTTTCCTGTGTTAATTTCAACACTTACAATCTAGTTTTAAAGGGATTGTTAGAATTCAGAAACTGGGAGTAAACCGATAAGAATTAGTAAGTGGGTGACTCCAAACGACTAGATCGCTTTTAGATTACGATTATCTAAAATAAGTTTTAATAACGAAGGAGTTACATTTCAGGATTACTAGTTAGAATGAATTCCATAGCTTTCAGTTTTCCAAATAGCTAATTCACATACAACCACGACACTAAGGAACTCAAAAAAGGGTGGAGCCGTAGCGGCTCAATGGTTGAGCGCTCACCCTGGTGTTTGAGGTCGTGGGTTCAATACCATATGGGCTTCGTGCTGGACAAACACCGTTTGCGTGAGTTTTCTCGAGGTTCTCCAGTCCTCCCCCTCCCCCTTTGTTCAATCATCCCGTCATCTTCCATGCAGCCTGAGCCCAAGTTCCCTAAAGGCCTTAAAAATTAAAAAGCAATGGCGATCGGAAAACAAACTACAGCAAATGTCAATTTGATGAGGAAAAACTCAAAACCGCGATTAAGAAAACAGTCGACATGAGAAAAAGATTGAATTATCTCTTGCATAACGTACGGTAACGCATCAAAAGAGGAAATGCACTCTTGAAAGAACTGATAAAAGTTTAAAAACATACGCAGTCACGTCTGAGCGATGATGACCTTCGACTAGCACTCTTCCGTGCACAGGAGTGGTGAATGGAGAAGCCTGTGCCTTTATTTGACGGTACCAACGCAACAGTCGCCCGGTGGAAAAGGAACAACTAGTCACGATAGCCGGGGTACGAGAACAGATCCCGCGCCTCGTGCTCATCAGAAGTCTGTGACCACAACCATTAGACCACGGGGGCTAGAACCTTCGGTACTTAGGGGGAATGGAAAGGAATAGGGAGTAGGACTGGTTAGTGCATTATTATAACAGCAACTACATAATGAACGCTAAGGAACAAGACTCGTCAAATTAAGTAAAAAAAATCGAACGAATAAGAACTAATGGAAACTACAAAACTCACATTTAAGAGTACCTACGCCACGCATGTGTGTGTTCTCATATTTCTGAAGATACTGCACAAATGACACGTAACGATGACATTTTGGAAAGCTGTCCCAATAATACATGCGAATGTGTATCAAATGAACTGAGTTTTGTGCACTGTTTATTTTAGCTGAGAAATTAGAATATGTACGTCATACGCCTACGCAATTACGGGTACTGTAATTTCTCGGCTAAAATAAACAATGCCAAAATCTCAGACAGTTTATTTCATACACATTTGCAAATATTATAGGGGCCACTTTCCAAAATTTCATATTTGTTGCTTGTTCAGTATTTTTAAAGCTATGAAAAACACACGCAGCGTAGGTACGGGGACAATGTCACGCCATTTATCGACAAAATACTAATATTGATGGCTGACATGAAGACTTACAACTTCACACCTCGGGGTGGCCAAGAGGTTAGCGCGCTCGCTTTGTGTCGGCCGAGGTCTACTTTACCAAAAATTGTAGGTCCCGTCCTTAGAAGCTTACCAGCTCATTAAAGACATTAATAATAATAAAAAAAAAAACTCAATAAATAGATCATAAACGCAGAGCAAGGAAAGAAAAGACAAAAATACATTTAGTTACTTGATGTATTAAGAGCTACCCACAGAAACGACATATCTTTAACGCAAAACTAATCAGTGGTAAGGCGACGTTCGGGATTTCCCCGCAAAGAACTGAGTCGGATACTTCCTGCAGATTACGGAAGTTTTCTAGCATCGATTCCTGCTATGCACTGTATGCAACTATGCATACGGTTTTATTACAATTTCTGAATTCTTCTTGTCTAAACTGCTCGCCAACTAACTTTCCTTCACCACAGAACTAAAACTACATTCGCTGATGTTTTTACTGTATCTAGTTTATTAGTTCATTTGCATTTCTGAGCTGTACAGATTCCTACAGAACGAATAAACCCATGTTTGTACGAGAATATTTTCCATGAGAAAGAACTGCAATAGCAGTTAAGGGTTTCTCCTTTAAACCATTCCGGCGTTCACCTACTAGGACCAACGGAAACCCTAACAAAAACTATGTAAGTAGGGCGGCTGGTGTGAACAGAGCTCAAAACTATACTGCATGTGAACAGAGCTCAAAACTATACTGCATGTAAGAACACCTTGCCATTATATCATTGTTAAACAACGGGGTTGATTTTAGTGGTTGCGTTACACCTTCAGTTGTCACAAACTTGTTTTGAATACCCTCTCCAGACACGAATACTTTTTCAAATAAATTCCACATGTAAACATTAGTTATGCACCCCCCCCCCCC
>JAGDQP010001423.1:107151-123114 GCA_022664845.1 Lepisma saccharinum | reverse complement strand
ATTTACATATTCATATCAAAACATAATTTATTCTTTGCATACTATAACGGTACCATGGTCTTTTCCTCCAAACATTCTTCTAGGTAGGTTCTTTTTTTTACGTGTTCGAACAACGCCCATTATACTATACAGCAGTGCAAAACGTCATTTTACTTAACACACAAAACAACCAATTTCCATTAAATTACACGAATCATTTTTCTTTTTTTCCAATCTCGACCTCAACCAAATATTACTATCAGATCATTCGACATTCCTTCTGTATGGCCTTTCAACCGTTCTGAGTTCCGTTCCTGGACGCAAGCTTCCAAGTCTGGTCTTTTCTTGTACACCATTTGTACATTAAAAAATACTGAAATGTTCTTTTACTTAGCAAGCGGCAACTTTAACCTATCTCCAGCTCACCCCCACATGCGTAATATTGTACATGTAAAGCTTATTTAAAAAAAAAAAAAACGTCTCTTTCTCAAAAGTCATGTATGCTCGGTAATCCAACAATCACTTGTCTTACATTACATGTCGAAATCATTTTGCATTCATTCCTATCTTTGCTATCAATTTTTAGTTTCTCCATTCTTTTTTCTAAACACCATGCAATACATTATATAGGCTTATTTCTTTGATTCATTCATTAGATCATATTACCTTGGGGCACATTCACCACAATATATCCATTTTACATTATTCTGCACAATTGACGTTTTACTATTCTTTTGCAATAACCATTTTTTTCGCTGTGTCCGCTTTTTTTATTCATTACGCAAACATAAACTAATTATTGAATTCATTTTCACTTACCTTTCTTTAGTTATTGCTTCCACAAACAAACTTTCGCACACATGGATCTTCACTCACAAAATGGCTTTTCCCCCACACCTCCAGCCACATACATTACTTTTTCTTTCTCAGAAATCTTGCGCCTTTTCAAATTCATTCTTACGTAATCCAGTCTTCGAAGACATTCCTGCATTAACATTTTTCCTTTCAACGTATCGTCAATGTCAACTGCCATTGTACTCCATTTCTATATCTACACCTCCATACACTGGCTTTTTCGTTCTCAGAAATCTGAGGCCTTTTTAAATTCATTGTTACGCAATGCACTCTTCAAAGATATCCAGGCATTAACATTTTCCTTTCAAAGTATCGTCATCCAGTCGTCATTGTCAAGCCGCCATTATACTCCATTTCTATAGCTTACTCGTAGCCTTTTATCAATGTTACACAATACCAACAACACACCTGGTCTCTGATACTGCAGCTGTTACCTAACTTCATTGTTCAACCCCATTGTTCCCCCCATTGTTCTCTTACTGCGTATGATTTGCGGGTAAAATCAGAAAACCAACCTTTACTACTACTTGTAACAATAGATATTGACAAAGAAAAGGGGAAAAATAAATATTTAAAAAAAAATATTTTTTAAAAAAAAACAAGAATAACTTGATTCAATCTGCTTTATGTTGTTATTCTTTTGACTTCTCTTCTTAAAGAACTACAAACAATGAGAAAAGAAGGAAAGTTTAGTATTCCTTATTGTATGTGTATATCTTCATACACACATTAACAAAAATAAGTGGTGCAGTCTCTGTAGAGGGAGGGTTCTCCGCGCAAGCTATTCGGACTTCGATGCTGGGTGTTGATAGCAATAAGTTGTAATTTTTTGCTTATAGAAACGTAAAAGCTGTTATATATCTACACTTACATGTTATATTATGTATATAGAGGTTGGACAAATGTAATTATTCATCTTTTACTGTAATATATACGAATTTAATTATAATTAAAGAAATTTATGATATCAATAGAATATAGTACGTAATTTCTCTATTTCTACAGAGATTTATTGTATACTGTCTATGGTAAAGCTGTAGTATGCAACTAAGCCCCAAAATTATCGAAAATCTTCACAAATTTTGAATCAAATATGCTTACAAGCTTGAAATATACTTAGAATATGGACAAAAGTAACCAGATCCTGATTATTCCGCTCCTATATGCAAATAATACAACAAATTATCGAAAATCTTGACAAATTCTGAATCTAAACATGCTTACAAGCTTGAAATATACTTAGAATCTAGACAAAAGTAACCAGATCCTGATTATTCCGCTCATTAACTACTCAAATGATATTTCGACAATAATCAGTCATCTTTAGTACAGAATGGAAGAATCACTGATTCACATGTACCTAGTTAGAATAACTGGTAGAGATAGAAACCAAGCTGGTGGACACCCGCATGAAAGACGATAAACAAACGTGTTGCGCATGTGCAAGTACTGTTGGGAAATGGGACGGGCAAGGAGTTTTTGTTTTGAGAAGTAAGCTGAGAGTATAATCAGCAAAAATGACTGTCAGTACAGAAAACGCGTTCAGAAAAGTGGGAGTGAGTACAAGAAACACAGTCGAAATAATTGGAATTTAAACGCCGTTAGTATAGCAAACGCAATTCCCCCCCCCCCCCCCGAAAGGAACGAATATATAGGAAATACATAGAATACGTGGGGGCTTAAAATTTCAGTGTTGACCCACATCGTGAGGACAGTTGGGGAGCTGCTGTGAATAAAAGACAGTGGCGATCACAGTTGAGAGCTTCGGCTCTCCTCTCCCAACACATTTGATAATCGTGAGAGCAGTAGACCAACTCCTTCTCCCGTAGAGGCCTCATCGAGTAGTGGCTTGAATATGTCTGTGAATTATTACATAGAATACTGATATTAAGAAAAAGGGAACAAAGGTTTTAAAGAAAATAGGCCACGGATGAAGGAAAAATGCGGATATTGGACGTAGGAAAAAAGTTACAGGAGGTTTAGACTGGGTTTCAGTTTTGCTCTCGCCCTTAATATAGTCTCTTTCCCAGAGACAGCGTATGGATGTATTTGGAAGAGAGAGGGGTTAGTTTACGGATTATTTCTGGGAAGTGGTAGGTATCACATATGTAAGCTGGCAGCATTTGAACATGTGATTGTAAGGAATTATTTGAATTTGTTGGCTTTTAGCCTTCTATGGCTCAGGCCTGATTATAAGGAGGATTCAACAAAAGCTGAAATACGTTCAGTACTTCAATTATAGTTGGCTACAATGGGTCTGTCTGGGTTCCCACGTTTGTGAATCTTTGGTAGTAGGGAGCAAGTGGGAGTGCGTCTAGTGTCTGGTGTTAGATATTTATTGAAATTTCTAATACGCTCTCACAAAGACCGTTAATGGCGATAGATTCGGAGTTTTTCTGTTGGTGAATATAGATTAGGTCTGTGGTGTTTGATGATTTAAAAGTGTGGAAACACTGGCAAGTCGAAAAGAGGTGGAGGGAATGAGGTCAAATGTTGGATGTCGGTAATGTGGTTGAGATTCTACAAGCTAACCAAAAAAGTTTTTCCGTTCTAGAGTGGTGATAAAGAGCAATACAGTAGACGGTACGTACCTTAAGGTTTCGAAGTGAGCTCCATCAGCATCCAACACGTTTTCCCAGCGTACCTGCAACTGCACAATACCCTGGTGATAAAAGTCGGCAATCTTCGAGGCAAAAACGTCCGTGAGTGCGTTCCGCAGGTCTCCCTCATTGGCGAAGGATCTCCCACGGAAGTGGTTGTCGAGATAATGAAACAGATGGTAATCTGTTGGTGCAAGGTCCGGTGAATATGGTGCATGGCACAGTGTCTCCAAGTCAAGTTGTTGAAGGGTCTCCCGGGTCCTCTTTGCCACATTTGTCTTGGTATTGTCGTTGAGGAGCAGCACATCCTTGCGATTCACCAATGCCGGGTTCTTCTACTGCAATGCACGGTGCACCCTTTGCCACTGCTATGAGCAGAGGTCAGCACTAATGGCCTGACCAGGTGGAAGGAGGTCGTAATGCACCACTTGGCGACAAGTCTACCATACAGAGAGCATAACCTTTCGTGGGTGCAGAGGTGGTCGTGAGGTGTGAGGAACAGGGTCACAGAGCGACAACCAATGTGTAGTACGCGTGGGAGTCTTTTAGAGGACCCACTTTTCGTCACCAGTGAGCAAGCGATCAAATATGGGTGTTTCAGGTGCCTAGTGAGCAAGGACAAACAGGCTGTCACTCGTTGTACCTTGTTGGCTGCCGATAATGTGTGGTGTACCCACTTGCTTAACCTGTATGACTCCTCTATCCCATGCAGGTGCAGTCTGTTTCAGCGGAAACATGGTACCTTTCTGCAAGTTCATCACACGTTAGACCACTGTCCTCTTCGATGACTGCTTTTAGGGCCTCGTCATCCAACACATGTGGTTGTCCACTGCGAGGTTCATCAGCAAGGTTCATATCTCCCGAACGGAATTTCTGGAATCAATGCCTGGCGGTGCGTTCGTTCACGGCATTCTCACCAAATGCCTGCATATGCGGCAGCTGACAGGTCCACTTTAAAGTCATATAACAAACACACGCGAACAAGTTGCTTCGATACCTTCATTTCTCTTTTACACTGGACGAACTATGACTGCTGTGTGTGAGCACCGTGCCTGTACTACTGAAGGTCGATGGTCAGACTAACTCCCGGTCGCTTGACAGGCGCGTGTGTCATTTCATTCCCTCTTTGTGAGCGCGTGATTAATGGGACGTTAAAAATGGCAAAAAAAAAAATCTGTTTACCTTGTACATGATGAGAGATGGGCACCATAGCGGCCATCTTTGAAGACACTATCTTGGATCTAGATCAAGAATTTTAAATGGGGGACGAGTCATGTGGCAGTTTGGTGCTAAACTGGTTTGTTCCTAGAAATTCGAAATTGAAATCATTTTTCATATACATTTAGGAGATAGGGTCTGTAAAAGTTGAGATTTTGGGTTCCTACAGTATATGCTCATTGAGGCGGCCATTTGGAGGCCTGTAAATGTTGAGATTTGGGTTCCTACAATATGTGCTCATTGAGGCGACCATTTGGGCGGACACACGAAGAAAGTAGTTTTTCCCAGTCCTCATAGACCTAGCGTAACACATCGGGTTTAACGATGGTATAGGTATTATGGACCCGTTGCTGGAGTTGGTGAAGGGCGTAGTTTTTTTTTTTTTTAACGATACATCATTTCTTGCAGATGGGTCCAATAAAAATCATTAAGCGTGAGATTCGGTGAACGAAGGGACACACATGATGAACATTCGTCGCCCGATCCAACATCCCGAAAGTAGAAGAACAAACCACTCTCATACCTCCGTGACGTAGTGGAAAGGGGGCATGTTGCTGGGGGAAAACAGAAAATCGCCTTCAGGAGACAGCAGCGAGGGGAACACGTTTTCGCGAGACAGGTCCACTTGTCCAGGTATCGTTCCTGCGTTGGTGCAATGGATGAACACGACCCCCAATTCGAGTGGAGAGCTGAAACAAGGTCACTTTGATCTCCCGGAGAGCGGTCTGACCCGAGCATAGATGATGCGGAGACCCGGTCCGAAAATTGATCCAATTGACTCGATCTTGATCCAAATGACTAGGGTTCGGTCTTGACCGAAATCACCAGACTGAGTTAACTCGGCGACCGATTGTCGAATCTTAACACAATTGACCCGGTGAACGGTTTGTGATTAGAATCAATCAATATTAAAATATGTGAGATTCCTTGAGAAGTGTGCTATGTACGGGAACGTCATATTTGAGAGTATACTGTAATGCTTTTATTCTATTTAATACCTCAAACACACAATTATTTCAGAATAGCCTTTCCTGGGGTGGGGTATTTGCACACCTCTGGGGTAATTTTGTTCTTTCTAGGGACATGAGACTATTTCCATATGTTATTACTATTGTTAAGACCTTTTCGGCGTTGTATTTTTTGTTCTCTGAGGAAGTAACATCCCTGCTACCGGTCACAGCAGGTAGGAAAACTGTTTGTAACGGAATAGGGAAAGAATGAAATCTCTGCTTCGTCCACCGTGTCAGACCGAGTCCTGAGCATAGACCCCGTGACCCGTTCCAAAAATTGACCTGATTGATCCAGTGATCGGTTTTAGGTCTGTTCGGGTGCCATATGTCCCGCAGCACACCATAACCGTGCTCACGCCACCTGCGTTATCGCCATTTGTCTGTGGTGGGTCGTCATCAGATCAACAACAGTGCTTCCTCGCTAAACAACACGCATACAAAGAAAACGTTGGATCCGAATTTCAGCGCTCAGAGCCGATTGTGCAAGCTGTAACTGCTTGTTTGGGCCATCCTCACTTAGCTGTTGTTGTAATTGAAAGTTGAAGCTTGTGCGGATGTCACTTGTTTCCATGTAGGACCCGTAGTTCGAGCTTCTGACAGCTGACATAAACTGTAATCGTCGAGTGCTACCTGTGGGTTCTTCACAATGGCTACCACAAACGCTGTTTCTGTTTTCTTGTTGGTTGCAGTCGTTTGTCCACCGGAAACAGAAACAGAAATTCTAAGATAACATGGCCCCTCCAAGAACGCCAAGTGAGTGAGCCGCCATCCACTGGCTACTGCGACTCTCCTACATGCAGTCATGCAACTACAGGCTATGGCGCGGGTGTGGATGCTACGGTTTCTATCTTGACGAAGACATTTACCGCGTATCGGTTCGTGTATAAGAGAAGAAAGAAGGTAAAACAAGAAGACAGGATAGCGCGAGAAGAGTTTCCTTGAAAGAGGGGGAAAACCAGAATATACATTGCTGTATATTCCGTAAAAACCCCTTAATCGGTTCTAACTACTCATTTATTTACCTGGTAAACCACGCATGCGCGAAGGGTGGGAAAACCCAGGTAAAGTCTGTAATGAACTTATCTGTTATGCATCCATTTGAGCAAGTGTTGTTATTACATGCAAGTCGACCACTCACACACGCATAGCGCGCGTGCGCGAGTCTGGAGAAGCTGCTCAGCACCGTTGAATTGCTGGAACGATTCCTGCTAAGAACATTTAATTACACAGAAGAAGGTCCTGTTGGAGTGCCTGAAAAGGAACTGTGAAGGCTGAATTAGTAATACTGCGAATATGATGTTATTGTACATTTGAAGGGTAATCAGCTATTGACTCTAGTCTCCATGGTGCGTCAGAGATTTTTACACACGCACTCACACACACACACATATTATATATATATATATATATATATATATATATATATATATATAAATTTTCTAAGATATTTCTACCCATGGAGATTATGGTTGTAATTGGGTTTGTTGAATTTATTTGGGTGGGTTAGGGGTTAGTACGTTTGGTGGTCTTTTGTGTTTCATATGAAAGCCTGTAGTGTATGTTCCAAGTTGGGAAATCAGGTTATGGCGTTCCCTGTCCCTAAATTTCTTCACGGATGGGTGATACATCTGGTCTCTGCGGCTGGCGCGCGTTGAACTCAGCTGCAATCAACCTGGTAGTGCGACCACCACTCAGCAAAATATCCGTCCGTTCATGAGAGTTGTCGGCATCCTAAGTTTCATGGTATCTAAGATTAAACTAAAAAAAAAAAAAGAAAAAAAAATTGAATTTCTGGAAATGAGCAAACCTGAAACGATATGTCACATGACTACCATCGCATTTAAAATTCTCGACCTAGATCCACAGCAACTGTCTTCAATTATGAATCCTGCCTCAGAAGAATTACTTCAATGTCATCTCAACATTTTGAAATCTGTGGACGGCCATATATTTGTGGGCAAGGAACCATTCAAAAGGAAAATTAAGAACAACTACGATGATCCTGTGCCGGAAGATGACTCTGAAATAAATTCACAAACAGATGAAAACAACTAAAAACAAAGAAAACTTGTTGGATGTTCCACAACTTTTTTGTAATCTGATAAGATGTCTTTGGGGACCCAACAAACTTCTTAACTTCTCAACATTGAAATTCTGCAAGGAGATATTATTGCCCTTCCAAACAGAAAGAATTTTTAGTGACCCTAAGAATATTAAACAATATTCAAAATAGTTATTAAGCGATAATGCATATAGTTTATGCCTTTGTTCCCATTAAATTACTCATTCCTCTATAGGCAATTTAACATATTAAAATTCAATTGATGGAATTTAAATTCTATTTAGATTAATTAATTAAATATTAATTAATTAATTATCAAAGGAATCTTCTACTGTTCAGCTATCACAAGAGTTGATTATACTAAAGAATACTATCAAATAATAATTTGGATCTCAACTCTCTCCTCTAAATTAAAATAAATGAATGTAATTAAAGAAGTCCTGTGCGGTTGATCAAACAACAAATTAATTTAAACGCAATCCAAACTTTTTTCCCACTTCCAGTTCATACGGTTAAGACACAATTCTGGCTGTTTGCTGGCGGGAGCGTATGTGTTCTGGTACAGTTTCAGTTCTTCTGATCTAATAGAAATATCTAACTAAAAATCATATTATTCCCAGGACGAAAGTGGCCTAGTCGGCCAGAAGTCCAGCCTGGGTGACCCTGCGGGCCCAGGTAATTTACTTTATTCATCATCACCAGAGTGGCCCCTATGGTGCCCATCCCATTACGTAGAGCCCCACTTACACTGGTATCCAACATTTGATGTCGCTCTCCACCCGTTTTCAACTTATCAGGTTGTTTCTAAATTTTGCCTCACCATGTACTTCCACCGCAATATTGAAAGTCATCTTAAATTTCTCAACAAAATATGAAGATATTTTGTTTACCATGTATCCAAACAAAAGTATATTTAAGAATAAACTTTATGAAAGCCGAAATAATTTCAGATTTTTAAATAGACAAATCATGAATATTAAGATGTCCTTATAGTCAGCTTCATATTAGGCACCGTATTGAATTATAGGTTTATCTGAAGAAATTGGGCCTGACAACAGCCATATTCGGATTCAGTTGTTGAATTAGTAAGACATCTATCCAAAAGGCTGCACATTTGCCTTACATTAAAATATCTCAGGGTGATTTATTTATTTATTTATTTTTCTGATCGCGATGAATCGTGGAACAAGTCTTGTGCTTTTGTTAGTTGTCAATTTTGTCCTCTATGTGTGTTCAAAAGGTTTAACACAGTAGCATAACTCTCTTAGCTGTATTTTTCTTTTTTATATATATTTTAGATAAGTAAAGAAGAAAATGTAAATCAGAAGTCACTACCAAGCGTTTCAAAGTACAATGTTTAACAGTATATACACTTGAAATAATGTAAACATGAGGAGAATTTTGATGGCTCGGTCTGAGGTTTTTGCCATATAAAGACTTCACGAGGCAAAGCACGCATGCAAGGGCATAGTTTGAGTTTCGCAGAGCTGGCAGAAGAAGAAGTGTTTGCATTGCGGTGACCCTCATTTTGGGGTCATGTGTACCTAAGGTGTTACGGCAGGGTCGATATACAGAAAGGATGTGCTGATGGGCTTTTGCGGCTTTCTCACGTCGTCTTTTCTTATACAAAGCTTCTGTTCTAACTCTACAGGAATAATTCTCCCGAGAAACAAAAAATAAAAAGTATTTTGGTCGCATCGCAATCTTTCATGCTTTTGCTAAAAGCGATAAGCTTAATGTTACCTTCATTTTAAGAATTTTGTCTTATGTTGCTTAAACCAACAAAAGAATATGTAATCTTGTAAAATTTATTATACAGAGTACATGCACGCTAAACTACAATCGATAAAAGCGGTAATGTTTCATAACTTCATATCCACATCGTGTAAGCGGAAACTCTCTAAGCGTAAGAGATAAGTAATTATTATAATTAATGAAAAAATTGGTTAGGATAAATATTTTCCAGATGGGTACCTTCAGATGTTTTTAGGGGTATTATAGGACGTATTTTGTCTATCTTCTACGACATTTTTCGTCTAACGCCTCAAGAAAGTAGTTAACAAACAAAAGTACGGACTCAAGATTCGAAAACAGTAATGTCGGTGCCATCCCCCCCCCCCCCCCACACACTAGATCAAGATCTGGCGAACCTTGAATGAGTGGTATCGTTCATCTTGTAATCAAGGATTTCTTGCGTTTCCTTAGCGGGGTGTGGGACCACACTGAATCAGTTACGTACCCAGAGAGGGTGCTCGCGCCCACCTAAAGGTGCGGTTTCGTTTAGGCGATGGTCGTATGCGATGAACGCATTCAGCGAATGGGTGCGACGGAAACATTTCATGGGGTTTCGTTTGTACATTTCGTGACGCCTTACTATAATTTATACAGTTATATGATTTAAATTTCGTGCATTATGAGTTTAAGATCTTTCTGTAAACAATATTTCTTACAGTAACAGAATTTTAGGCATGGTTACAAACGATTAAATAATAATATGAGCAGCATTTTAAATTAAACTCAACTTCCATTCAATATAAAACAATAGCGTTACTTCAAGCTGCCTGCAAACTCGGTTGCCATCTATTGAACACCAAACTTACTAAAGGGCAATCACATATTTTTATATATTCCTTTTGTTTCCGGTTTTACCAACAATTTCATAGTATTTTCATCCATTCTTGACATTGTTTTTAATTCTCATTTCTGCTGAAGTTTATATTTGGCACAAAATAGTTCCAAATTCAAAGAAAAAACACGAATATAATTAACTGCACAATACTCTGCTCTGCAACGCATGCGACTGCTGTAGCTTGACTGCTCTACGAAGGAGTCGTTGCAACAGTTGCTAGCGACGGCATGCGTCCGACGCACAAATCAAACCGGCTTCACAGATTTCACTTCAATGTATCAATTCAGTGGCGCGTGCAGCAGTTGCTTGCGATCTTCGTATGCGACAATCGCACAAACGAAACTGCACCTTAAGTTAAGAATCTGTATTTTTTATGGCATCCAATTATATCAACAATTTATCTCAGAAAAAGTTCCGATTTTTTTTTTTTCAAATCTATCTAGAAATATCAATTTTGGGGGAAGTCGGTGTGGTGTGCCATGATAAAACGTAGTAATATCAGGGAAATATGATACATTTATGCTTAAAACAATGACTTAGCTCGAAAATATCGAAAATGTACCTGGTCCATTCCCCCTAACGAAAATCCTGAATGTGCCACTGCGCTGAACAGAGTGGTTTCGAATCTACTTTAAACTTTAGATCCCGCACTTTAGGAACTCATCGTCATCATCATGAAAGAGGATCTCTCAGAAGGTATTTCCTTTGTAAGAACAAGATTTTCGTACATAACATTGTTATAATTCCTTTTTTATGTGTGCTTTTATTTGCTGACTTGCTTCTTTTTATTCTGTAAAAGAATTGTGTCTGTCCCGTGTTTATTAGTGTTATTCAATGTAATTATGTAACTTAACAATTTTTTTAAAAAGCCATGACGACGTACCTATAGCCTCTAACTATTAGATCACATTCTGCAGAGAGAAACAAACCCTGAAATTGAACGAGATTCTATCGATAAGAAAGGAACCAGACAATATAATTATGTAATATTTTAATAATTGAAAAGAAGTCAAAGAATTCTTATATATAGCCTATTCACGTGTTTTTAGTATAAGCAATATTTTATTTGTGTATTTCTTATTTGATGCATTTGAACTTCATTATTTCAATTTAGGTATTACATGGATTGATTTCTTTCTGCGTATAGAAAAATGCCACATTCTTTGTTAGTGGTTTGTTTGTTGATCTTGTTGAAATTCGTTCACCTTTGGGAATGAGTTCTTTTCTGTATAATGTCGTTCTTTTTATAGGCTTTATATTAACTTGCTCTGTAAATTTCTCTGGTACAAATCTTGTAATTGATTCTTAACTCACTTCCCATCATCCGATTTCTTTGAAATTATGTAAACTTGCTTGCTTCCGATGACAGTACAATATTCAGTCATTAGATATACGGCAGAATAATCTAGTTAACTGTAATTAATCAATTTAATAAATAATAATAATAATAATTGGAAATTATCCTTAAATACACGCAACGCCGCATATATTGTGTGAAGTTTGGGTTGCCTATCTCACAGGTAGTTTATTCATCTATTATACAGAAACAAATAAAAAGGATTTTTTAAAAAATTGCTTTATTAAGATGCACTAAAAAGAAAAAAAATAATAAATTGAATTAATCTTATGAATCGGAAAATAAAAGCGTGGGTGTTCTTGCTTACCTTATCATAAAATCATAATGTCTAAGAGCACCCACGCTTTTATTCTTCGATTCATAAGATTAATTAAATTTATTATTTTTTAGTTTTTAGTGCATCTTAATAAAGCGTATTTTTTAAAAATCGCTTTTTATTTAGGGTTTGTTTCACTGTAGAATTAGTTCAATTGAGAATGCTGAAAGCAGCTTCATGATTCACGCTTGGTTGTGGAATCTTTCGCATGTTGTGTACTATAAATGAATATAGGAAATATAGCTATAATTCGTTTTATTATAAGTAGAGGAGTAAACTTTGGTAAACATTATTTTATATGGGCCAGTCTAGTAACTTTTTACTTCCGCCCGTCACGATTCGCCCATTTACAGCCAGTTAAAATCCACACCCATGCCCCTGCCGGGACTCGAACCCAGGACCTTCGAGCCGTTGGACTAACGCCTCAGACCGCACGGCTGCCCTGCCGGCAAGTAGAGGAATGTTCGAATGCGCGATGATAACTAGAGCCTTCTCCTTCCAATCAGTCTTCCGCTGTAAATACCAGAAATTGAAATTCCAGTTTCAACAGAGATCGGATTCGCAGTTCGAATTGGTGGTACCATAAATGCATTAGCGAACAGAGCTACTGCCCAATATATTCCACTGTGGTTCAGATTCTTGAAAATATTAATGTTAGAAACCAGTTTTAAGATGTCGAGGGTTTATGACAATTGCTAAACGGATAAGGACAATTCCGAAATACAGTCAAGGAGGGTCCGGTTCGAATACGGAACGGAATACGGTCAAGGAAGTATGAATGTGGTTGAAGTTGTAAAGTATTCGTTGCAGGTAACATTGATGTTACCTTACACTATGTAACAAGAGTAGCATACTTTAAGTTTCGTGTAGCTCTGAAATTGAAGAATATCTGTCGCGTTATCGTACGTAAGTGTGGTTTTCATACGGATTACGTTTAGCAAGAAATATAATCAAATTAACGTTTCAGGATAACTTTAGGAAAAGTACTTTGCAGGTCACTGTAAAAAGTAATTAGTAATTTAGTATCATAGTCTTGAAAGAAATGACACTAGGCCTGGTGAAAAGAAGGGCATGGATTGTTATTTAAGTTTTAGAAATGTTAGATGCATATCTCATTAATAATATTTTCAATTTGGTGAATGAATTTGTTGATCAGTCAAAGATTTACCACTGTTGCGTAAAAGCTATTTTCAGTCCATTAGCTGTACGCTGTTATTCGTAATCTGCTAAGCAGGTGTCAGCATCTGTAATCACATAACGTGAATCAATAATGATAATAATAATATTAATAATAGTTTGTTGGCATTAGAGGATGAAATACGTGAAAAATTGATGCCCAGAAATCTATAATGACGAGAACCAGGGGTAATGAATGCATAAAACCTGCTAGAATATCGTATATGCTAGCAATGTAACATGGCGACGCCCACCAGCCACAGCAGTGCCATCTGAACGGCGTATCGGCAGATGTTATACACCCACCAGAGAACAGCGCAGCGCACTATACTTCAGTAAAATTAGTGCTCGGGTGAAGTGCGGAGGTGTCTGTGGTGTAGTGAATGCTGTGGGCTGAAACATGCCACGAGAACGCAATTTGGATCCTGTGTTGTAGGGGAGGATAATCGGGCATTTGGAAGTTGGACAAATACAGGAAGAGGTCGCGCAGGCTCTGAATGTTTAGCAAAGTGTCATCACCAGGCTGTGGCACAAGTTTCAAACCACTGGAGACGTCCTACAGTGACCCATTAAAGGTCGTCCACGGGTTACAACCCCTCAGCAGGACCGTTATCTGACTTTAACCCTACGACATAATCGACAGATGTCTTTCCGGCAATTGGCATCAGAGCTAGTAGCAACATCGAATTTCAAAGGAAACTGTATACTGACGGTTACATACAATTGGTCTCTACGCCAGACGAGATGACCTGTAGTGTGTCCCGCTCAATCGTGTACAACAACGGCCCGGGCTACTTATCTTTGATTGAAGTGCTATCACTGCTCGGCGGTACAGAGACAAGGTGCTCTCCCCTGATGTGTAGCTGTAACGGGTTGGAATGGGATGAATTATTCATATTCATGGGTGATAACGCACGATGCCATCGAGGCAACCTGATGGAGGAGTTCCTTCAGTGGGAGGATATCGAACGCATGGAGCGTCCGGCACGGTCCCCAGGTCTAAACTCCATTGAACATGTATGGAATGCATTGGGAAGGAGAATAACAGCCAAACAGGCGCCTTCACGCACGATTGCAGACCTCCGTACTGTCCTTCGAGAAGAGTGGGAAGGACCCATCTAGCTGACCTCATCAACCCTCTGATTACAAAGTGGCACATCGCTGTTAGGCCTGTGTAGCTGTCAGGGGTAATCAATCACACGCCATATTGTGGTCAACATCCACTGTAGACGCCAGGCACTGCACATTCTTGTATGTATAGCTTTCCTCCTTGGAATAATGTCTCATTAAAATGTAATTCCTTCCCGTAGAACTGTTTCTTTCCGTTTGTCTTTCCTCTGCGGTGCCCTTTCATACATGTCTACACGTTTGTGATGCCTTGGACCGTTCAGACCAGCGTGTATTGGACGACCTGTCATTATGATATACTTTTGGACACCAGTATATATATTGTAAGATTTGAACACCGGAAGAATTGGACAAAATGAAGACATTTAGGCGAAACGCAACATTAATGAGTTACAACTTATCAGCTTATATTTTTCTGACAATGTTCAATTGTAGCGTAATTACTGATGTATAACTACATATCCATCTGAAAATATACGCAGTCATTTTTTTCTTTCCTTCAGTTCATCAACCGAAGAGTTTGATTTGATGGTTGTAGTCAACGAAACGGCGTGGGGGAGATGGAAAAAATGCAACAAAGAGCGGTGGTAGCGTCCATCAGAATGTTTCACACTCAGTCAAGCGCGGATCTTGGGAATCGCCAATTATCCTCAGAGCAATTTTCCGGAGTTGCCAACCTTTGAAGGAAGAAAAATCGAGGTTTACTAAATAATTCACTAGCTAAAAATAAGTGTTCTCTCATCTAATCAAATTTTTAAATGTGTGTTTCTAAACTTGTAAAAGCAAACACAGAACGTTGAAATTGAATTTGAAATTCGTAATGGTTATAAACCAGCATTTGGTGTCTAAACAACAGGTTTTAGAAAAAGTAGAAAATCGGAAGATTTTCGAGAAGAGGCAGTGGTAGGTAACGTATAGAGTGTATTTACAAATAGAAAATAAACTGATAAATAATGTGTGTGAAAAATAAATTTATATTTTTATAATGTGAGATAAAGAGCTGAAAAATTGAAGCAAGACTACGATATTTCGTTGCATCGACGAGCTGAATGCTTTTTAACATACTTATCGCATCTGCAAAATACTAGGTGCATAGTACAGGATAAACAAGACAATTTGGCGTCATATGTTTACTATAGGGTTCAAGGACGTTAAATTTTTTTCCGCGACTTTAAAACTATGTCTACACGTTAATCGTTAGAGAAATTTGTTCATAACGTCTGTGTAGTTATTGTTCACAACCTATTTATAACTTTCAACTGTAATAAAAGAAAAAAACATTCTGCTTTTTCTCCCCTTCGAAAACGTTAAGTTCAAACTACAGTATAATATAAAATAACTTAGACACTCTCAAATAAACTCAAAACTTGTCGCTCAGTAAGAAATTTTACAATTGTTAAGTACTACGTCATTTTTCCTCTTAGAATTTCTCGTGAGTTATTGTTTCAAGTTTTCGTAGGGGAAGAAACTCTTTAAGGCTCAATCCAAGGTGGTTTTCCCGCCTTTTTCGTTTTACGTCAGTTATTTAAAATTCAGAGCAGGTAAACAAAATTTAACTTTCACGGACCAAAGTTCGTTTCGTACTTCAATAATGGGTACAATTAGTTTTAAAGAAATCCTACTAGTAACCTCA